>QKZZ01001768.1:0-12604 GCA_003521265.1 Cetradonia linearis
AACCGCATATGAATGATTAATAATCCTCCATCTCACAGTATCGAATACGCAGTCAGATGCTTGTCGGATATTGCAGTGCTAATCAGGTATTGCAACAATAGGAGGATAATAGGGTGGTGGGTGAGGGGAAGTCACGGAATGATTGACCTCGGAAGTGCGGACGCTGACACGGACGGCGGTATGGTTCTGTAAGCTGCAAAGGCGCTGAGAGTATTGACTTCTGTGAATTGAGAACACTGCAGAAGGGTAAACTGCAACTATGGACATTGCGATATAGGGAGAGCGCATTGATCGTCAGGAATATATGTGTCATGTAGAGACACTACTGCGCCAGATTGGTGACAGTATCCTCCTATAGGAGATATGCTCTGCCTGACTTCTCTCAAGAGTGACATGAAAGATTGCTACGCTCCGACTAACAGGGTAATGAAAAGTGAACCTCCCTCAGTCCCATTGCGAGCTCGTAGTCAATCCACTGGTGGGGATTTTGGAATCAAGCAGCCATTCCGAGGGTGATAGAGATTATAGAAATAAAGCTACGAGCCTGAAGGCCAACCGGTTCATGAGGGTCTGCTAAAATGAACGCGTGTCGAGGAGCTCGTTGGGTATGGACATGATTATGCTGGGGATTACTAGCTAGACGTTATACTAGCCTATCACCTTAATGATATGCCAGACCAGGCCTTACCAGACTATCATAGATATAGGATCATTGAGCGAGTTTCCGATCTCCGGAGTTAAGTAGTACCGTTGGCATTTTGTAACGGCTTCTTAGAAATAGATGTGATGAGTTTAAGGAAGAAGACCAATCAATCACATTGGTAGAGGGTACTGAAATCACAAACGCTATCAGTCTCGAAGCGTCTCAATATAGATATATATACACTATATACACCCCGAATTTAGGATTGGCGATTGCCGAGCAGGGCCGTTTAAGAGGGAGCACCGAGGGAGCAAAAAAAGAGCACCTGGGAAGGGCCGAAAGAGCAAAAGTCGTCTTTTGGCGCCCTTAGTTACTATAGGAGCGCAATAAAGGGAGCCTAAATTGGCTTGCTTAACCCGGCTATGGTTGCTATAAGTATCAGAGTTCTGTGACAGTGAATGCCCCCGTGGTGATATGAAACCTAAAACCAAAGAAAATAGAAAATGGATGAGGGGGGAGCAGAGAAAAGCCCTTTCTTAGAGCCAAGCGAAGGGACTTTTGAAAGCAAAGCTACCGTACCACTGTACCCATTGAGGAAATATGGGCGAATAAGGGGAGAACACGAAGGAATACGAAGAAGGCTAATGCAAAAAACGTGGCAAGCTTACGAATCATTGAGCAATTTTGGCAACTTTGTGAACAAGGCTAGCTCTTGGCAAGCCACATTGGGTCCTATATATTATTCCAGTGAACATTCGCGGATTTTGTCGTACAACCAAGAGAGCTATTATTATTTCACGCGTATAGCCAAAGCGAGAAGAGAAGGGAAGAGAAAAGAAACAGAAAAAGCATAGAGCATGCCTTTTCCGTCAAGCGTCGCCTGCAGTAACCCTAACTGCTCACGCCGTACGAGCTAGCCCTTTCCCAATCTCAAATATTGGTTCCCAGCTAAAGTCTTCTCCTCCAAGAGCACCCTTTCTCCAGCATTGGTTATCTGGGAGATAACTATGAAGACACCCTCTGTACCATCTGCGGTCCGCTCGTCAGCCAGGGTTCGACAATTAAATACATTGAGCTCTCTCAACCCCCATCAACCCGCTGTTCAAAATGCAACTGTTGTATGGTTTCCCCCTTCCCCTCTCCCTTCTATCTTCAAAAGCTCACCAGACTCACTTGTTTTCGCACCTCCCCAGACTTCTCCGGTGCCAGCCCCCGTCCCTCTTTAGCCTGCGCAATCCATAACTTCAACCTCTGCGGCGACTGCGCGACGCCCGAGAATCTTAGGTCCCACCACAAGGCCTGCCACTCCCTGCAGCCAATGCATTGGGACGCCTTCTTGATCCAAAATCGTCCTCAGCAGGCTTCACCGCTGAACAATAGCAGTGAGCCGACTCCAACAGGCGCTGCCAATCCAAGATCCTCGAACTTTGATACCATAAAGAATGCACAGCATTTTTTCGACATCGGATTTCAGAAAGCAACTGGGAAGGATCCGCGCTAAACACACATATCTGGGTCCAGTACAGTCTTCTTGTGGAAGAGCACGTAATCTCGCCTGCCAAACATGCTTTGCTGCTCCCCGGGGGTGTCATTCCTGCTCCTCAGTGTACGTCTTGCAAATAAACTCAATCAATTCCATCTTGACCCACGTTTCTCACAAATTTCCCTGTAATTTCCCTAGAAAAAGTCACACTAATCAATTCCGAATGTGAGTCATTATCGGGTGCTTCCTACTACAGCCACTTAGTCTAAGATAGCGGGTTGGTTCTCGCGGAGAGGAGTGGTTAAGGCGCAGCAAGTCAATGATGCAGATTTGTTATTTTATTTTTGCGGCTTAAGAAGTCGCTTGGGAAAGTTCAGCTAAAGCTCTCTTTAGGCTTGGGTCAAAGCGATATTTACTTACGTTATCTACCACAGAGTTTGTGCTGGCCCACCAACAGCTTATACTGTACCTATAGTGCTCCCTTGATGCTCCCTTACTGCTCCCCCCTGCTCCCTTTCCCGTCCGGGAACGGCAATCTCCAATCCTAAGTTCGGGGTGTATATAATTCATATATATATATATCAAATTCCGGCTGTGCTTCAGTCACACAACGTTGCAGACATGGATAATCCTGTTAGCGAAAGATCCGTAATCAATCAATACTTTTCACAGTCATTCTCCACGGAAAAATGATAAGGTAAAACCCATGAACCATGATACCACATATAATATGCACAATCTTGTGCAGTCGTGGATGCATATCGATGGCACAGTTTTGTTTCATCTGACAGCAACCTATGGCGATCCGGGAATGCAACCGAGCTTTGACGTCAGCAAGTGGTCAATGCGAAAAACCTTTCATCTTCGTCTTGATGTCGATATGGTCGGTCTCGACAATGTTTCATGAACTCTGTTTGGCAAGCAACAATAGGATCAAACCCTGTCATTGTTCGGAGGACTTGCAAGCCAGATACTCAGCAACCTTTCACATGCACAGCGTGCATTTCCGAGCTAAGATCGTCAGGTACACGAAACACATACTATAAAAGATTAGCGATCAGCTCTTTTCCCAGCACTGATCCACAACAACCTCAATGAACAGATACTGAAGTACAAGCCTTGCAAACACAGCCTCAGCGTAGATATGGACTTTGACAGCAGCGTTGACCGGAAAGCTATGACTACTGGAGGAAGCTGAGCTACCTGTTACGTAGATCTGGGCGTTGAAGATGAGCTAGAGCTAGCGTAGGATCAAAGGATTTCGGTTATGCTTGAGGACAAGGATGCAGACTGAGATCCAAGGCATCGCACTAGTTGAGGCGTAAACGAGTGTGAAGTTGCTTCGGCAACAGCTCGCCAACCTCACGAATAGAAACGGGACTGTGAATCTGAAAACAACAGACGGTTACGAGACGTTGGAGTGTGACATTCTGCTTACAGGTGTATGCTGTATTGTGGCGGAAGGCTAAGGCTATAGAAGCCTAAATAGGCAAAGTGTTTCAACGTTTACTTTCAGGCTTCATCTGGTCGTTGCTAGTTACGAGATTATTTAGATAAAAAGTATAGTTTTCAGCTCCGCGAGCAGGAGCTAATTGGCTATGCAGAGTTCGCAGAATACCCAGATTATAGGAGTATAGCCGGTAAGGTGCACTTCTAAGGTGTAAATTGTAGACGAGAGTAGATGTGGCGCTGGCCTTGCTAGGCTGGACGACATGTATATGTGGCACTAGGGGAGGAGCTGGGAACGTCGACCTTCTTCGCTTGCCGTGAATAGTGACTTATAAAGACTCACTAGATTAAGCGAGAAACCCAGGGCCAATTGAAGATTTACTGTTGCAAAATGGATTCGATCTTCCATATCTGCGAAGCCACGTCGCCAGCCCAACTCGGCGTGCGCCTTGAAACAAGAGCGATGTACCTGATTGGAAAGTGTTGCCAGCTGCCGCCTTAGCAATCCTTGGCCACTCTCGCGAGTCGTATCAGCACTGGAACATGTGTCGAAACTTCTACCGTAGCATTGTTAATTGTCCGCGTCATCTCCGCGGCACACCGGGTATGTAGGGAATTTACAATCACCGCGATCCGATAAGTGAGTGGCGTGGTTGTTGGTGCGGTGAAGAATTACATCTAGCCCTGCAAGCCTTCAATGTCATACCCTTCCTCTATTGACGGGAGCTTGAAGATTATGATGCACACTCCGTCGATGTGGGGGAAGGGGGCTCAGCCGCACCACCAGTTTACATGAGCTAGAGCGCAAAGTACTTGGTGAATGAAGCATTGAGAGTGTAATTTGAAATGAGGGAATGCTGTTTGCTGTCACTGCTGCCACCGCCTTTTCGCTGATAAAGCACGCTGGTGACTCACAAGTCGCATTTTGGGTATGCATTGATGCAATCTCGAGAATGCAATGCTCTCGTATCATAGTTACACATACACGAAGCGAGTCGATGCCAAAGCACGGCTGCTCCGATGGCGTTAATAAAGCATGGTGCGATTATTCGCATGCAACTTTAGATGAGCGGTCGGGGTATTGGGGTAACGGTATAGTTCAGTGGCACCACTGGCCAACACAAACTTCCCCCCTGCCGTCCGTTGTTGAAATCTCAAGCCACGAAATGGGATCCCTAGTCCCATGATAACGGTAACTTCGCAACAATGTTCTGACCGCCAGTTCAGGCCCATGGGCACAGCCCACCATTTGGCTCTCTTGGCTTGCCATGCCATGTGCGTGGCGGGTAAGATTACATTAGAGCGTAGGGTCACGACGGGGATGCCGCATTTCGCCAGTGTGGTTCAATGACAGTGATAGGATGGGATGGGTGATGGGATGGATGCGCTGAATGGCGATAGGAAAGAGGAAACGAGTACGTAGATGGAAAGCCTGGGATTTGATTCGCTGATTCGTCATTAGATATGCCATTAATAGACACCTTTCAAGCCATTCCGGCAAAAGCGAAAACGATTCAGGCGATAACGGTGGGTGACAGATGAAAATAGCCAAAATAAACCTTAGAAGAGTCTAGCCTGGCTCAACGCTTTCCAAATAAGGGTTGGGATGATTCGGTAGGTTTGCGGAGCTGCGGCTGTCTAAACACTGTTCGGTCCTTTTAGTGAAGCCCTATAAGATTTCTATTGTTACTCGCGAGCTAAAGGAGTGGTTATTTGGTAGCGTGAAATGTGACTAAGTCGAGTACTAAGTCCGCAATCCACAGTCATGCCCGAGGTCTCGTGAACAACCAAACCTAATCGATCGTGTAGGATTCGAGTCCGATGTCTCATTGGTCTCTTCAGTCTCACTGATACTCGATGATGTGCAGGAGTAAGAGCACCTTACGCACCTTACCACAGGGTACAGCCTACACACCGTCTCCGTTCGTCTCGTCTCAATCCTCCTTCGTAGGCCGGTCTCGCGAGAAGGCTTGAACTCCAAGTTCCGCACCACATGGCGCGTTGTAACCTAGGGGCCACAATTGGCACAAGACGCTACTACTCCAAGCAGAGGCAAGGCACCATTTTTGGAATCCTCAAGCCTCCGATTGCTGATTCGCCTACTGATCCGTGGAAAATGTAGACTCCTGTAAGTCTTGTTATTTCGGGGGAGGCGGTCATGTCTCGGACCCCCCAATCCCTTCTAAACGGTCCTTAACAGTACTTTAGCATATACTTAGCGAAAGAGGCTGCAGGTGATGATTAATATGTGATCGACAGTAGTGCAACCCTCCGTCACCCTCAGTAGTTTCCATGTCACCATGTGGGAACAGGGATCATGAAAACTGGCAGGGCCCAGCTCCAGCTGCATACCTTAGAGGTTTTACGAATGTGTTATAAACACGGGACCATAATTCCTCCGCCGCATTATATTAATACTCAGCTCTCTGCCCTCGCTTTCCTCACTTCTTCTTCCACACCTCGGATACCACCGGCACATCTACCATCTACCAGCCTTCTCATCATCCTTCACTCCGCACATACCTTCTCTCTTCAGCCTTCTTCATGAGGAACATGCAGCGTCAAAACACCTACTCGCTTCCCTACGGGGGACCGACCTCACCAAAGTACTCGTCAATACACAGCACCAGCAGTGCTTTTAGCGCCAGCGCAAATCCCAACGAAGACTGGACCAAGATCTCAGATCTAGCTGAACGCCGACGTATACAAAATAGGATTGCCCAGCGCAACTACCGTAAGTTTCTGGCTTTGGTAGGCTGCAAAGGCTATCTCTGAGCATGCACTGACGAACCACAAGGCAAGAAAATAAAGAGACGTCTCGAAGACCTCGAACGAAGAGCTGGATCGTCCTCAGCTTCCCCAGAACAATCACATGCAGAACTAGCTCCTATAGCCGAGTCAAAGCATATCAAGCAAGAGGATGGTGTGAAGAGACAAAGATCAAAGCAAGATTCTTCTGCACGAGGCCGACCCAGATCGCCTGAGCCACCATACTCTCCCATCAGATACGATCGATCAGATGTCTCCTACAGCAGAGAGCTCTCCATCTCCCCTCCACCCTCGTATAGCTATCCTTATTCTTTGCCCGAGCCCGTTGTCCACGCGCCGTATCCACAACACGCACCATTCAATACGCTGCCTGCGCCATACCCATCTTATTCAGGACAACCACAATATCTTCCAACTACTCTACCCAGCATGTCACAATATGAACTCGGGCCATCGAAGAGCAACGGGTATATCGAGGAGGATATCCTTGGCCCGTATGACGCCGGCTATGCACCGTTCGGTAGTATGGACCTACCAATGCAACAGTCTTACGCGGACTCCAACGCTCATGTAAATCACCCCAATTACCCATTTCATTTTCATTGATTTCAAATTTCCTTTCAAAAAAAAATAACGAAATTGCTCGACTTGTCGCCATATTTCCTGGTCAACGATTCATGAGATCATGACTGACGGCACATCTGCCAGACACCACCACTCTCGCATTCTCACTCGTTTGAGTATTCGAGGGGAGGTTCGCCATCGATCTTTCCAGGGACACCGTCTTCGGTACCGGATTCGCCGCGTTTGGTCATCCGATAGAGGTGGCTCTAAGATCTGCAGCGAAGAAGCTCTGGCGTCTGGGATTTCTGAATCGTTGGGTTAGGGTCATTTGCTAGGATGGTGCCTTGCCTCGAAAACTGAAATTTGATGATTGACGACTACTGTAACCAAAACTCATGTATATTAGTTGAACAAACTTAAAGGTCGTTACCCGATAGCATGCGCCTCAGGCAAAACATTGAATACAACAGTTTTTGTCAATCATGGCACTAGATTGGGGCTCGTCAACAGTCTAACTCATGCCCTGATGCGTAGCGTAGCATTCAGCTCAGGCCCAAGTCTTGGTAATTAGGATGGCACGCCTGAAGACGGTCCCCAGAGGAAATCATTTGGATTGACCAATAGTTATAGATCTAGTACCGTTGGCCGAAGTTGTGTGTCCCCGCCGCAGCCTCTTTCTTCGATTGGATGGTACGCGTGTTGACCTCAGGACGTTGAGGATGAAACAACGTCGAGGGCGGCTAAAATATTGTTGTAGATAACGCTAGCTTAGCTCGAGCCACTGACCCACTATCGACTAGCCTGTTCCACGCTTAGCGCAGCCCTACCAATGTGTCCACGAAATCCTCAATGTTACTCAGGCCTCACAAGACTTCGTTAATGTCTCGATTGAAGAGGCAGCGCCTCACTACGGACGGCGGAGACAAAGTTACTGTCTCCAGTGATGAGGCTACCAACTTCGAAGTAGAGCAGGCGCCAGAGAAGACGCGTGGTCAGCGAACTAAACAGGGACGATCATTGTTCGTGCGTTCACTCCCCGAAAGTGTCACCACAGAGAGCCTGACGAATCTGTTCTCGCACTCCTACCCGGTCAAACATGCTACCGTAGTACTCGATCCCACAACCAAGAAATCCAAGGGTTACGGATTTGTAACCTTTGCGGATGTCGAGGATGCTCACAATGCTAAAGAGGCCTTCAATCGATGTTTGTTCGAGGGTCAGGAAATTCAGGTTGACTTTGCAGAGCCTCGACATCGTCAAGCAAATGAAAATGGAACCATAATGGCCCCCAAGAAACCTTTTGAATGGCAAAATTCAGAATATCAGCGACCACCAAAGCTGATTGTACGAAATTTGCCATGGACAATTAAAGAGCCTGAGGATCTGGCGACCCTATTCCGAAGCTACGGCAAAATAAAGCATGCTACTATACCCAAGGCAAAGCTCGGTCTATCAGCCGGATTTGGCTTCGTCGTGTTACGAGGTAGGAAGAATGCGGAGAAGGCACTGAAAGGCGTGAACGGTAGAGAGATCGAAGGGCGGACTCTAGCTGTGGACTGGGCTGTAGAGAAAGAGGTCTGGGAAACTCTACAGAATGTCAACCAGCAAGCCGACGTCCAGGACTCGATACCACCCGACTCTAAAATGGCAGCCGATGGAATCGTCAGGTCCAAGAGTAGTGAGGAGCTTCCTATGGAAGCTATAACCGCAAGCGACGTGGACCATGATGACGGCTCAGATAGTGGAAGCGATGATGATGAGGGTGCACAATCGTCCGATGAAGAGGAATTTGATGAAGAGTCCTTGCCTCATCCGACGAACAACAATCCGTCCACTTTGTTCATTAGAAATCTTCCATTCGTTACTGATGATGAGATGCTCAAGGAACACTTTGATCAATTCGGGCCTGTCAGATATGCGAGGGTGGTTCTCGATCACGCGACTGGGCGGTCAAAAGGAGCTGGCTTCGTCGCTTTCTACAATCAAGAAGATGCGGATACCTGCCTTCGAGAAGCTCCACGTTTGCAGCGTACCGCTTATCAAACAAGGAAGGCCAACAATTCTTCCGTTAAGCCATCTATACTCGAAGATACGGGCTTAGATCGGTCTGGACGCTACACATATGAGGGACGAGTACTCCACATTACTCGAGCAGTCGACCGAGAGGAAGCCACGCGTCTTACAGTTGCTGGCACTACTTTACGAGACGCACGAGACAAGGACAAACGACGGCTCTACTTGCTCTCGGAAGGTACTGTGCCATCTGGTAGCCACCTCTATGACCAGCTCTCGTCCTCTGAGATCAAGGTGCGAGAAGATAGCGCGAAGCAACGACAGTCACTAATACGAAGTAACCCCACGCTCCATCTAAGCTTGACCCGTCTTTCAATCCGTAATCTCCCACGGAGCATCACATCTAAAGACCTCAAAGCCCTTGCTCGCGAAGCTGTCGTTGGATTTGCGAAAGACATCAAGGATGGAGCACGACGGCAACTGTCCAAGGAGGAACTGTCTCGAGGTGGCGAAGAAATGAGAGAAGCGGAAAAATCGCGCAAAGCCAAAGGTAAGGGTATAGTTAAACAGGCCAAAGTTGTCTTTGAAGGTCGTGAGGGTGGAAAGGTGGCAGAAGACAGCGGTGCTGGTCGAAGCCGAGGCTATGGCTTCATTGAATATTCCTCGCATAGATGGGCTTTGATGGGGCTACGGTGGTTGAACGGCCACGCAGTTGGCCCATCTAAGCCTGATACAACGTCGACCGGTCCTGCATCAGCAGCGAAAGAAAGGAAGAAGCGACTTATCGTCGAATTTGCCATTGAAAATGCTCAAGTTGTCGGTAGACGACACGAAAGGGAGGCTAAAGCTAGGGAGAGGTCAAAACTGATAGCGGAGAAACGCGCAAAGGGCGAGCTCCCGAAAAAAACATCGAAGTCTTTCAGCAAAGATCAATTGATGGCAAAGACCAGAAAGGGGATGAAGAGAAAGCAGGCCTCCAAGGGCGCTGCTTCTGAACAAAAGGACACAGAATCCCGCGCGATCGAGCCTGACAAAATTGCAAAGCGTCAGCAGATCATAGGAAGAAAGAGGATGTTGCGGAGGTCAAAAAAACAAGGCTTCTTCTAGACAAATGCTGCTGATGATCTCACGTCAGCTTGCTCCGCCTCTACACCCATTTTGACCGTCATTGCGCAAGCCAAGCGTTCAAGCCTACAGAGACTGCTCATTACAGTTGCTTGTAGGAATTCCTCAACCGTGAAGCTTCTTTTGATGCATGTCGACTGATGCGGACCCTCTTCATGCGTGGCGCTGTTCCTATCTTATTCACATATTTCCATAACTCTCCCTTTCACCAGAACCTCTGCATGCAGATTGCAATTGATCTCAACTGTTGATCATCCGGTGTAAAATATAAGTCAACTGTGCCTGGTTGATCAAGATCACACCCCGAGGATGTGGTTACAGCGATCCATAAGATAAAGTTGCATGTCAATCGTGCTGCCCAACAATTTTGATTCCTGACTGATCTGATGGATAACTGCAGTGATTTTCTTGGTTTCTTGCCCTGATAATATTACATGTTCAATTGGGCCCATTCTACTGATTATAGGTATATATCTGCACAAGTCTTAATCGAGTCCTACGCTTCCTCCAGTGTTTGGGCGCTGGCAGAGCCAAAGCGGCTTTGGTGCACACTAATCAAATAGAAGGATATAAAGATGACATGGGCTTTAATCCATACCCTTTGTATTTCAAAATTATCAATTAATCCAAGTTAACTAATTCGGTCTTAATCGTGACTCCCAAGTTCGATATTCGTGGCGAAACAGCCTCCGCGCTTTCTCGTCGCAGAGCCCCGATAGGCCTCTCTCACTCAGGTATTTAGGACCTTGTAGCGCTTGCATTCTCATTCAGTAGAAGTCTAGGCTGAAGTTCCCGCTGAAATACGGTAACAAATGTGATACTTCGAGCTCGTCACTTACCGCTGTGGACACCAAGTCTACCAACGCTACGCTTATTGTCACATTGCACGGAATGATCCACTACATTTATGCGCTGGTGTCAAACAATTGAAGCGCGAATGGACACACCCACGCGATGAATGCGCCGAGTGAGGCAAGTCCGAAGGTCCTGTGGCGGGATCCAAGAATAAGGATTGAAGGGCTTGGAGGCTTGGGGGGTTGCTCGTATCGTGATGAAGAACGAGGGGTAATGCTCCTTGTTCAGAACATCGCATTGATTGTGCTGGCAATGAGCTGTGAAGGTGTTCATCAGCAGTTATGTCTGCCAATGATCTTTTAGTGACACCATCGTTGGGCATATTCAAGAACAGCAGTCGTTCTAGGCCGAGGCTGCAGCGAGCCCAACAGGTAGTCAAACTCCATTCAGTTTCCCAATTGGCGCTTAACCTCCACGGTAGTCTAGATACTAACCCATAATTGATAGCTTGCGCGTGATATTTTTGATCCAGAGAGCAAAGTGGCCCTACGATCCTTTCCCGATGAACGAAAATGCACCTCGCAACCCTTTTGCCTGACAGCCGTGCTACTTTTCCGACCCGGCTCCTGCAGGGTCCTCACGATCCTGACCCCAGTCCTCTCAAAGTCGGCCTTATACAACCGCATCATAGCATGCAGGAAGCCTGCAGGCGGCCATGGTTGGAATTTGAAGATGGAAGGAACGAGGTTCTCCGGCACTTGGAGGGTTAGAATGGGTGGACTGGGCAGCCATTTGATACTTGCAGCAGGATCCTGGAACCGTAGATAGGCACAAACCGGGTCCGCTTCGCAAGGCTGAGCCGAGCGAGCAATTTCAATATAGGGTACATTATGCAGAATGGCATCGACATGATCGCATGAATCGTCAAAGCGTAAGCTGTCACACCAAAACAAGGCGTTCTGGGTCGCAGAGTGGGCCTAGAAGCTTGCTTCTTTCTTTCAGTGCTGCACCTTCCCCACCATGTTATAGCGCTTGCTAAAGAAAGTGAACCAATCCTTCAGCACGCCTTTCTCTTTGTCCGGCAAATCCTCCCACTCGGGTTTACAGTCTTCGGGTTTCAGTGAGGATTGGGCGAGGGCGCGAGAGGCATCTTTACCGGCAAAAACTGTTGTTGCATCACATGGGTTGCGCATCAGCTTGGCTGCCTGATTCTGGTTGCGAGAATCGAATTACGGCCATTCGCCTTTTCGGTGTAGGCGTTTTTGCGGGGATTTATTACGTACCGTTGTAGGAATTCTTTGGTGAGTAGGCGGTATTGCCGGATACATCAAAGACTGTGCCCATGATGGCTACGTATATTGGGTGCGAAGGGTCGGTGCCTAAAACATCGAATGCAGACAAATTAGCAAAATTTAAGGAACAGGCAGTAATCAATCTGTCTAGGGTAATCTTGCCGTCGCATTTCGCCAGCTCTTCAACACTGATTGGATCGTCTTTGGGTGGGTCGAGCTTGACAGGATTCTTAGGCGTGAACTTCTTGAGCTCCTCAACATGCCCGCTCTCGCTCTCGCTCTTGTTCTTGTTCTCAGCCATCGCTGGTGTTGTGTACGGATTCGCTATGTGCCTCCTATTGGAATGCGATTAGGGGAATTAATCCACTTGTTAGAATTGTTTTTGTGTTGTGACGCATTTCGTTTCAGATAGGTATGATGGATCGTCATATCGCAACGATTCCCTAATCGATAAGACACCCTCACCCACTG
>QKZZ01001771.1:0-25768 GCA_003521265.1 Cetradonia linearis
GAACTCCACCCACACCTTGTTTGATCCTTCCAAAATAGGCGATATTGAAGCCATACAAGCATTCAATCTTTTGCCCCCTTATTTGCATAGTTTAACCCTCATTTATACCTTCACTGTTGCCTCCACGATACCTACATGCTTTCCACTACATATGCTCCCCACTCCCCCCCCCAGCTATAAGCACATGCTTTACAGGTTACCAATTACTCCTTATACTGCCATCCTCTGCTGATTACTCATCTTCTCATTAAGCAGCTGATATAATTTCAAAGCCGTATTCCAAAAGAAACTGCTACTATTCATATAAGTAAAGAAGGTCCTTAAGCAAGCAGGGCAGTACTGGACTAAGCAGATTCATCCGATATTAAGGTAAACCCCCAATGATCATGTAATGAAAGGCAGATAATAAAGGAAATAGCTGAACAGGAATTAAGAAGAAAAAAGCTAATAGAACTGAATTTATAACTATAGCGTATACAATAGAATGGTATATTTGCTTCAAGATTATAATAATCGATAGAAATATCAGCCATTATTTTGTGTATGGAACAGTATGGTCTTAACCGGATCAAATATTGTTAAGGCGCGCTGGCGTTGGTCATATTGGATCGCAAAGCGGACCAGGTGCCAAGCCTGCTATTGTCATGAGCCAGGACTCAGCAACTTATGATTAAACCCTCCTTTTCAGAATTTTGCTCTTGCTTTCCTTAAGGATAAAATCTTGGCATAATCCAATACACCTTGATCTCACAATGATGTAAACTTCCATAACAAATGTTGCATGGTCTCGCAAGCTTGCAACCAGACTAGCATTACCAAGATTTAGGTTTCTCTACTACCAAAAAGACATGCAGCGCGGAGAGGGGACATTTGATTTGCTGGAACAAATAATAATCACCTAGATACATACATGGAGGAATGAATCACGAGACGGTATGGCGCTGGGTATGGTCTTTATAGCAGACATGTGGAAAATCTTTCATAAGTACTTGGTGCATTCATATCCAATTCATGAGGAGCTACACTCTTCACCCTTCCACCGTGCTTGGAGTCATGGACTAGAAAGCATCAAGCCTTTTCCTCATAGCGGCTTCGACCGACCCCAGAACTCAAGCCATACCCCATCCACTTTCGACAGATCGAGGCCTGGATTATCCCTCTCCCTTATCGTAGCCGTCCACAACGTAAACGGACCCAGCGGTGCAATAGACGAGGCATTAGCACTCGAAACGGTAGGATTCTGAAAATCATTCTCAATAACCTGTTGACCGTACACGGCTGTCGCTTTAGCATCCTGCAAACCCCTCACCCCACCACAATGATAGCGGAAGCTGATCTTGACAGGCGAGTGCGCAAATTTGAAGGTTTTTGTATCATTCTTCTGAATGACTTCGTTGCCAGTATGGCTTAGTGTGATAGTCAAGATACGCCGATCACTGCCGTCTGCTGCTGCATCAACGTACGCGTTGGTGAGCCAGAGTCGGATTTGGCGGATGCGCACATTGCTGCCGATGCCGGCCATGCCGGGTGAGTCGGGCGAGAGCATGATGTTGGTTGAGTAAACAGCTTTGCCTCTATCATCTTTTTGCGCTCCTTCTTTAAGCTGGTTGAGTTGCTCTGAGTTCAGCTTGTAGAGACGACCCCACGAGTCACCTGTTGGCCACCAGTCCCACGCTGATCCAGCATAGTCATTCAAGCATGCATCGAAATTTTGCTTCAGCGTTTTCTGGATTTGCTCCAATTCTGTTGCGCCACGTAGTGGGCCCGGCTTGTCTAGCGGTAGGCCTTCGAATAGACCCCAGTAGCAGATGGCGCGGCTAGCATAATTGAGTTGTTGCATGATTGCCAGCGAAAGATCATCTCTAGTCCTGCGAAGCCAATTGACAATTGAAGGAAGACCTGGATCAACTTTCTGCAGTTGCTGCTGTGAGAGTGCATCAATCATAGCGGCTTGCTGCTTCTTTGTGCTCTGGAGCTCTTGCACCAACTGCGAGAGGGAGTTGTATTCGAGGACTGCGCTGTTTCTTGTATTGACCGTCTCCAAGAAGGTATCAAGCTGCTTGTTTGTTGTATTTCTCATGGATTCAGGGAGTATGTTCCTAAATTGATCAAGCATTTTGCTAATACTTTCCTTCGTTGTAACCACCTTCACAGCTCCTGGATCCTCTAAAGCCACGCTCCCATCACTATTGGTAGAGATCGCTTGCTGCAGAGACTCGATAGTGTCACCGCATGTAGTGACTTGCTTGACGAGTAAAGCCTTATCAATGCTTTGACCATCAGCGTCTTCAACAACTGTCGCAGACTGATAGATCAGGTAGCCAGCTTTAGCCGTGTTCTTCGCCGCTTCAGCCTTGTTCGAACTTGACGCCACTGTAGTGAATGCATCGATGACTTTAGATACATTGATCGAGGATGTGATCTGATTGGCCACAGATTCCATCTGTGCTTTCAAATGGCGTTGTTGGTCCTTCATCAATGGATCAAAAGTCCTAATTCTGTACGCTGCAGCTCGGAGCGGACCGTTTTCGTCGAGAATCAAGTCAAGCCGCGACTGAACACTAGCTCCCTCTTTCTTGACCATGTCTCGCACGTTGGCAACAGCTTCTCGTTTATCATCCGCCTTATCTGATTTTGTTTTGTAGGTATCAAGCTCTGTTGCCAGGCCTTTGTAGTTGCCGATCATTTCTGCAATTCTCTTTTCGTAGTAGAAATAGGACAGACGAGGAACCCAATTCGGGCCTTGACCAAACATATCTTGGCCAAGGTCAATCCGAGCAAGACGCGTCTTGGCTTCCTCCAGCACTCCTTTGAGTTCTGAGAATGGAGATATGCAAATGAAATTTTTCTCAAAGGACGTCCGGAAGAGTTGGGTGATCGGCGCAGAGCTATTTGCAGGGGAATCCAAAAATGGCACGAACCACAAGCGACGCATCAGGCGCTCGTAAAGCTGCTTTGCAATGGCCAGAGAGTCCGAAGTGTTACTGAAGAATTGTGCGTCGGCGCGCTTGAGTAGCATACGTCCTTCATCGGGAAAGAACATTGGCAAATCCAGATCCAGATCGAAATCGTCTCCAGGGCCATACAAATAGCGACACTGACTACTGGCTTTTTGTATGTAGTTGCCATCAGCGCCTCTTGCGCCTATTGGGTTGAGGTCTGAGGATCCTGTACCGCCTCTGCCACCACGACCTTAGCATTGTTAGAAGAGGGATCCATTGTGAGATTGACGGAACTTGCCTGGCGAGACACTCAGCCTAACATTGATATTCTCTTGTAACGTGTCTTCTTGATTGGACAATTCAAGTGCACATGCCTCGAGGGTTTTCTTAGTAGACGCTGCCAAGGAAGCTTCCAACTGTGCTTTGAAGCTATTGGCACTTTGTTGTCCCTAAATTTGTTCAGAAAGGAAGCTCCAATATCGAAGATGCTCGAGCTGCTGCACCCGGTAAGGAAACAACGGAAATGCAACGTGGAAATTTCACAGAATATTTCCACTCGCTCTAAGAGTTACGATGATGGAGTTCAGAAATTCGATGAAACGTACCTCCAGCACGCGGGTCAGCGCGGTATAAGCATCCAGCTGAGCATATTGTTTCAAATCTCCCCGAATATCTTGAAGTAACCGTTGGGCAAATTGTGACCGATCCTGCGTGCTGGTGGCGGATGATTTCAGGCTTTTTCCAACCGAGACCAAGAAATCAATTGACGACAAGCTTGACAGGCTCAATTGCTGATTCGACAAAACATCTTTGGCGATGAGACATTTGTCATGCCACGAGGCAGTGTCTGCCTGAGTCATTCTTCGCTGGAATGCTGAACTAACTTCATGGACCTCATTGTTGAACAACAGAGTGATCTTTCCTGTCATCGGTTAAGCTTGTATGCGCAAGGACCATCACCCCAAGCTCACCAGCATTTCCCCCTGTTCCGCCGTCCCCGCCTTTAGACGTCTTCTTTGAATCACTGGTGGCGCCACCTTGTCCTCCATCTCCCCCTAAAGCTCGGACCTGGAGCCAGTTTAAATCTGCTGCAGAGCTTTCGACAGAGATGAAGACCGTGCCAGCATCTTGACCATTTTCTCCCTTTGCACCACTTCCAGCGGCTGCTGCTTGCTTTGGGCCGCCGTTCGCTCCGGATACATCAATGACTACGTTTGGGGATCTACTCAAGAGCAGGTTGTGGCAGAACAAGCCTAGAGTCCTTCCGGGAAGCTTGATCGAGCTGGTGAGTTCGATGGTTTCAGCGTAGACGAGAAGATTTGCAGATTTACTTGTGAATAAGTCTGCATTTTCGCTCAGAACGTAAGGCTCTTCTCTTGAGCAAAGGACGATGCAGAAGCCGGCCTTCTCGATGACTGCAAAATCTGAATCGAAATCCATTATTGAAGCTACGACCTGAGGTTAGGATCTCTTCCTGCGAAGAGCTTGCTTAAAAACAGGAAGCACGTCCAAAAAATCTCCAGCTCAGACAGCTCCACGATAGAGAGCGCACAGATTGGCCTTTGGCTGACCCTGCT
Source organism: Cetradonia linearis (assembly GCA_003521265.1). NCBI lineage: Eukaryota > Fungi > Ascomycota > Lecanoromycetes > Lecanorales > Cladoniaceae > Cetradonia > Cetradonia linearis. The sequence continues at coordinate 4,520 of QKZZ01001771.1, forward strand.
CACAAGCAGGGTCTGGATTCATTGTGGCTTTCATCTAGAACGCGTGAGAACGTGCTCGGTTGGCGAGTCAATAGACTATGCGTACTGAAGACTGCCGCATTTGGAAGGCCATCGGGAGCTTCCACGGTGACAGAGAGGAAGATGTCCTCTTGTGAACGTTATGCGGACACAAGTGCTTGCACCAAGCATTCTGGGTTTCTCGAATGCGATCGTTAGCTGATTTCTGGACCAGAGTGTGCCTTGGGGTGGCTGGTCCGTCGAAAATTCAGGAGGAGTTTGACAACTTGATAGGCCGCTGAAATGGTTGAGTGGGGGAATGAGAAGCAAGAAGCGAGTAGCAACCTACAATAGCGCCACAATTTCAATAGCGCCACAATAAATAGCGCCACAATAAATAGCGCCACAATAGCGGCATCAAATTAGGATACAACGTTTTCCCCAAAGAGGCATCGGTCTCTTATCTGTACGTAGAGGACGAATCTATCAGCGCGCTTGGCACGCTTGGTGTGTCAATGCGAAGGACTGGCCAATCATGACCAGCATGGGCGCCCTGATCAGGGATTTGATCAGCTGGATCGGAACGGCCAGAACGTGCCCGCCAAAACGGATGATTTCAGCCTACGGCGCCTGGCGGTGGACACGATTCATCACTACTGTACTGTACTTGTGGTCGAGAATTGATCGGAAACGAAAAGTGGGGTGTTCGAATGGAGAGTGGCGTCGATCAACTAGATTGAGACAGCGAAAAAGGAGGCGTTGAGGAGGACCAGTGCAAAACCGCTCGTTGTTTCGACCTTCACAAGCTCATCCAGAAATGTACATGCCTCTGTCAACAAGACATAGTTCAGAAAGATGGAACGCCACAAGCTTATGCTACGCACAATGCAGCATAGCCTTACGGTCATTGAAGTGGTCTAGAACAACTCGTCCAAAGCACGCAGTCTTACATAACGCCATTGTTTCCCAACATATATTCATCAATAGCCTCCACACGCCTCTCACACTCTTAGTTGCCACCTAAGCTCTGCCAATATCGCAATTTAGAATTGCTTCTTAGGCCAATCCTCGTCATCATGGCAGAACAACTCGAGACCAAGGAGCTCGTCAAGCAAATGTCCGGGAAGGATACCCTCAATGGCTGGGATGTGCTCGTCTCTTACGATGAGGCCCAGATCAACAATTTGTTGAGCCTCAGAGCAGACTCCATCACCGCACTCTCAAATTTGCAATTTTCTACACAGGAAAAGAAGCGTATGCGCCCTGAGTCAATTGCTAGATGATTTCACTGAAATGGGGAACAGCTTTCTCCAAGCCACAAAAAATGATCAATGTGGATTGGAAATTCCAGCTTGGAAAGCCCAAGCTAGTGTTTCTTGGTTCTCAAGGGCGAGTACGGCTTTCATTCTCTCTCGCTGGCTCGCGGAAGGCAGAGGGCGATGATCCTTGGGAGATCGACCCAGGCTTTAACGTCCAAGTGGAGACTCAACTGTTGAATGTTTCTGGAACTTTGAGTGATACCTCATCCCCAGCGACAGCAGACTTTGTGCCTGCCAGCAATGCGGCTCAAAGTGCAGCTCCCGCCAACTCGATCACACTGATGCCTCCCGATGCCGGTGCCGCCAAGGCAGTCTGTCTCAACTTGCAGGATGACAAGATCGCTGCGGAGATTGTCTCCACCGCGACGCCGCCAACCGCGCTCCCTGATGAGCTTATTCTGGTTCAGACGAAACTTCGAGAGTACATTCGAAGCGCCGCTGGCTTGAAATATTACATTGCAGGCTTATCCAATGCATATTCCAGTACTGCTGGCTCTGACTTGTTGAAGCCAAAAGCTTTTTGCTTCACGTGCATACCTGGAAGTCCAGAGAAAAACATTCCTGGCAGCCTGTGTATGTGGGTCAGCGTGGAGGGCGGAGCGGACAATGGCGCCCGCGCCTCTGGACAGACCAGTGTGACATTCCACCCAACTGATAAGGATCTCCAATCTATCCCGAAAGACAGTACAGCAAGTGTCATTTTCAGTCATAGACTCATGACCAATTACATTGTGGTATGTGATCTGGATGGGTCTTGCGTTGAAGCTCTGACAATTACAGGCCGCCATGAAGGAGAAGAATGTTTACGATACATTCACAGTCACCTCTGTCCCTGGTCAAGGTAAGAAGACTACGCCCAATTTGCTGCTCACCTGGTAGAAATTCGCAAGTACTGACGCGCGATTGCCTCCATAGCCGGAATGGAAATCAAGGGGAAGTGCAACAAAACAATTCAAAAAGACTTCTCCGCATACAGGAAGAGTGGAAAGTACAAACCTCCGCTTGGCTTCGAATTCGAATTCTATTCGAACATCTCCTTCAACATGCATGACGAGAACACGACGTTCAACTTCGGCATACAAGACGCAAAAAGGGACATTAGCATCACATATCTGAGCGGTGTGCAAAACCTGAGCTGGTACCACACAGTCATGACCCTGAATGCCGCACCTCCAGAAAGCAAAAAGACATCCCTGAAGTTCGCGCACGGAGGGTCAGCGAAATGGACGGACGATCGGACTCCCGGCACCAAGACGCCAAACTTGCTCAAGCTGCAGTTCACCCTGCCCTCGAAGTTCGATATTAAGGATAAGAAATCCACTGAGAGGATCCTCTTCTGGGACAAGGATAATGCGGACCCACCGGAACAGTACAAGACTATCGACATTTCCTTGCCCACTCTAGATTTCAATCTCCGTGCTCTCGATTACTTCTTAACTACCAATCTTATCTTACCTGGTGCGCAGCTCTTCATCGCGGATGAGCCGTCTGGCAAGGCAGGGGAGAACCATGGGCTCTTCATGCCAAGAGACGTGATCTTGACTGGAAAGGTGGCAAAAGACTTGGTAAAAGTCCAGTGATAGCGCAGTTGTATTGTGATGAACACCCAAGGGGGAAGGACACATCTTGAAGACTTCTGAAGGATAGCCCACAGGCGACGAATTATGAATGATATAGCTCCCACAGGTCATCATGTATCTATTCTCTCTCATGAACTCGGCGCATATCGGATTTGTAATGATGTATGCTTGATCAAACACTCTTTCTGTATCTTCTAGTCATTTTCGAAGTTCAGACTCTCGAGCTCCAAGTACTTTGACACTCAGAACGGGTAGAATGAATTTTTGGGTTAAAGTCACGTGATTTCTAAGGGCTTTTCCCGGCGGGGCGGATTTATCGACATATTTGTATATAGCCAAATATAGTAAGGTAAAAGTATATATATAAATATAACTCACTGAAGCCACCATCGTAAAGACATAGTTGCATTTCCAAAGCTCCCAAGATGTTTCTTTGGAATACACCGCCAGAATTTGGTAGGGGAAGCGTAGAGGCTAATCGGTGGGATTTCATACACTACGAAGTACTTCTAGACTTCATCCAGCAATTCCATCCTTTATTCTCCTTTCCCTCTAGCTTAACTGGTAGGGCTAGGAGGGCGAAGCACTTTGGCTTCAACTCTGATGAATGAGTTGAGCACGTGTCAGAAACGCAACAACCGCTTTCACCAACTTACACACTACACCATGTAGCTCTACGCTTTCAGCTGTGCGCCACAGCCCTATTCTGGACGTCTTGAACCTATGGTGCCAGCACAATGCATTTCCATTCTGGTCCTGACTCTCCGACAATTCGCCTCTCGGCGCCCCCGCTGGTTTGGTGATCTGGTGGTCTGTGGATAGTCTGACGGACGTCATTCGGCCTTGCCCCTTAGGTTCTATCTGACTTCGCTACCATTGCATTCTACCTTTTTAAGAAGACGAATGAATCTGATGGCTGCTTCCATGCTTGGGTCGCGTTAGGTGTTGACGCATGTCATTAAAAATCCAGACCGTGTCTCAAGTCCCAAAGATAAGTCATGAGGCTTGCATCAATCGGAGCTGAAACATCTCGACGATAAGATGATATCGAAAGCCGCTAGGGTCATCGTTCACTTCGTTAATAGATTGAATACCCATTGCACCAACCCCATCCAGCCACAATGCCCAAGCACCCAACAGCCCATTCCCATTTCATCTCCATGATTGCCCAGACCCATAGCGTTCCCAATGGTGGCGCTTTCTTCATTACAGCCATGTAGGGATCCTCGTTGCTGGCATACACTAACCACAATCCTGCTGCTATACTTAGAGCCGCGAACAGTAATTGAACCACCAGATGCTTGGTACGTGGATGTAATAGGCCGACTAGGGCTAGGATCAAAACTGGGGTGGGAGAAGCTACTGTACTGAAGTAGAGAATAGACGGAAGAGAGGGCGGTGAGGTCGCATATTGGTGATGGACAAGAACTGTAAGGGTAAAGTGGAGGATGGTCAGCGTCGTTGTGTAGAGCGCAACATCAAGATAAGGCGTCTCTTCTGGAGCTGAAGGGTCCAAGTTTAAGTCATTGGTCGAGAGAGTGCCATCTGGGTTAATTTTAGTTGTGGTAATCGAAGGAGCTGGGTTCTCAGGAGACATGTTTAGGAGTTGCCGTTCGGAAGCGATTTCGACAAGAGTCTTGCTTTTTGGAGGCTCTCGCGATGGGTGTCGAAGAGAGACAGTCTCCGCCTTTGTCCGTGCTTGAGCACGACGCTCTTTGCGGTTACTCATGAGGCTATTACTGTAATGAAGAATGATGAAAACTGGCGAAATATTAATCCTAAAGCCGGAGTTAATGCAACGGCGATTACAATTCCTAGCGTCAAATTCTTGACGTTCCTGCATGCTCAACATAGAGGTTGCGGCATGGAGTTCTACCTTTATCTCGCCATCCCAATTCTGATAACAACAGCATGGCTCTACACCGCTCAGACCACACGCGGCTCTTTTCCTACTCTACGGGGAAAACGCATCTGCCTCCTCATAGCGCACCCTGACGATGAAGCCATGTTCTTTTCTCCTACAGTGCTTGCTCTTACAGCGCCAGCGGCTGGAAACCATGTCAAGATACTCTGCCTGAGTAGTGGTGCGTATTTGCTGTTACAGCTCCCTCTCTTCGTCTGCTGTGTGTTGATGCAATTGCAACGTAGGGAATGCCAATGGCTTAGGAGAGATTCGTGAACAGGAGCTTGTAGCATCAGCTTTACTCCTGGGTCTCCGCTCCGCCTCGGACGTCCTTGTAGTTGAAGACTCGGAATTTCAAGATAGCACGACCACGACTTGGTCCGCAACTAGCATAGGGCAACTCCTCTCGTCCGCATTCTCTCCAGCTGCCAACAAGACCTCCACCAATGCCGAACCCACTGCCACTATAGATACCCTTGTAACCTTTGACCGCCACGGCGTCTCTTTACATCCAAACCACATCTCCCTCTACCACGGCGCGCGACAGTGGCTTATGTCCCTCATGGCAGGGAAGTCAGGCTGGAAATGCCCGGTAGAATTATATACCCTCACAACCACCAATGTAATACGAAAGTACATCAGCATGCTCGATGCGCCGATAACAATGCTTGTTGGTGCAAATAGAATGGCTGGGTTGTCCAAGAAAAAGAAAAGGGAGGAGCCGCCGAGCTTACTGTTTATTAGCGATTATGCACAGTGGTGGAGAGGCTTGACAGCGATGGTGAAGGCGCACAAGAGCCAGATGGTGTGGTTTAGATGGGGTTGGATAAGCGTGGGGAGGTATATGGTTGTTAATGATTTGAGAAGGGAGACTGTGACATAGAAAGGAATTGGAGCACCAGTGCAATTGACTCGCCCCCACCCCAATACTTTTTCATCATTGTGAATGCACGAATACGCTAACCTATTTGAGGTTTGAGGTTTTCGCAAGTTACAGCATCATTTCTCTAGAGGAAAATTGTCCGATTTTGCTTCCCCCTCTTCGATTTTGTCCTCCTCTTGGCATGGAACCCATCCATCTTGAGGTGGCAAACTTTTTGAAGCCTTTCTTGGCGCTCTACAGACGAACTGGTGATGTACGTCCTCGTGGTGTGCGGTTGAGACAGATCAGACAGGCTAAATGCTTTCAACACAACACGGCGAGTACGCTAACCCATCTGAGGCTTTGGGGTTTTTGCAAGTTACAACATCGAACATCGAGAGACGTTTTGGTAATTTTCGCTAGCGCCCTTCTGGTTTTGTTCTCCTCATGAGCCTGGGATACATTCATCCTCGGGTGGCGAACATTTTGAAGCTTTTTGATCCGCTATACAGACGGATTCGTGGTCGGTCTCTTGGAGGAGATCCAGGTCTCGTGGATGGGTTCGACGCGTCGCGTCCTTTCACTCAGTTGTCCAGTGTTGATGTTTTCTTGGCATTTTTTCCAAACAGTGTCAACCAGTAACATCCACGGATGATCGGGCCAAGTGGTACAGAACTCGGCTTCGGGGCTTTGGTGTTCAGGTTCGCCAATCCGGCCGTGTGCGTACCAGAGGGCACATCTAACCATGGTGGAGTTTTATTTTGATACGAGGTTTGATCATGCTGAGGTCACTTCCAGTGCCCACGCTTTTCTTGTTTCTCGACTTCGTCCTTGATGTTATTTTGTTAACCCGCTATGGTTCGAGTGTTGTGTAGGTAGTGTGTTGACATCGGCTATTTGAGTGGCAACTATTTCGAGGTTGTACAGATTTCTTGGCGCTCTAGTTTGGGAGACCCAAAATATAATAAATACGTTAATTGCCCTAAAGACCACCAATGTCTTGACTCTAGGAATGAACTCCCAGAGAGGAGGTCGGCTTGGTGAATGGAGTTGTTATCGCAGTTGAGTTGACAGGCGACCTCACTCTAGCCTTACACTGTCTCCTTTCACTCTGCTTTCCACAAATGCTTCAATTAGATCTGAAAAAAGCCATTATACAAAATCGTCGCAATTTGAAAGGTAAGATACTTTTCAACAAAGCAGCGGAACCATTGCAACACTAAGCCGTTAGAAACGTTACCATATCAACACTACCTGAGATGGGCTAGCATTGTAGAAGCGGCAATGTGTAAGAACAATATTTTCTTACTAGCTTCATCGCATACGAGGCGAAGTAATCAATGCACTAATCAAGCACACTGTCTTCATGTAGTGTATATAAAGGCCTTCAATGCAGGAATTACACGCATCCGTTGTTATCTATTGACGGCCATTGCACCTTTGTAGTCCAATTTCAGACTTTTCTTCTCAGGTATCATCACACCAACCACCCCTCAAATCTGATCCGCTCATCCACTCCCACCGGTGCCTACAGGGTCCTCGTGGACTCCAGTCGCCGCTATTCTCTGCTCCAAAGTCGTCCCTTCCCTCTCCGCCCTCCGTTTCCGCTTCTCCATCAAATTATACCGCCGTTCATTCAATATTTTGTTCCCCTGCTGCTCCTTGCCCTCTAACCAGTATCCGAAACTGCCTCCTGCTATTATGAAGACCGGTAAACCTGCCAGTGCTGATCTGCTAAAGAAGGGTTGCATTTGGATCCCTAGCTGCCAGAAGCGGACGGCGATACCTGGGCAAAAGTGTTAGAGGGATTGGGAGGTATGCAATGGGAGGGGGGGAGAGTACCGAAGCCTGACCAGAAGAGTACTTTAGACATCATGGTGGAATGGGGGAAGTGAAGGTTTGGTGATGGGGATGGAGAGAGTTTCTACGTCGTAGAGCTTAAGTAAAGGAGCCTTCAACGGCAATTTTAGGTGCTGAATGAGCGTTTTCTATTAATGTTTATGATGAAGAGATGCTCTCAGCGCTGTGCCTGAGGTCGGCAAGTCGGAGCTTCGGTTAATATCTCAATCTTGGCATTGCACCCTAGCACAGGTTGCGACTTCCTACAACACTGATGGGCGAAAGATCGGGTTCCGGGCCTGTTGGCTTGAAGGCACCAGCTGATAGCGCTACAGATACAATGGCAAGCAAGCATAAGCTGAGCGAGCCGGTACTGCTACCGCGCAAAAGATTCAAAATCTCTGAACTACCATTGACCTCAACCCAACGAGCGTCTATTGACAGCTTGCTGCACACAATCAAGAAGAAAGGGGAATATGATTCGCTGAGAAAGCGCGTATGGTCACAATTTGAGGAGAGTGTAAGTTTACAGATCACCTACTGTTGCTGGGGGCATACATATGGAAAGCTAAATCGGAACTCCATATAGCCAGAGAAGGCAGCCTTTACAAAGTCCCTGAACGAACTCGCCGAAGTGGAGATTGACCGAGACCCCTCATTACTGTCCCGCGATCGCGGTAAAGCAGCTACTCTTATGCAAGGTGCCGTAGACAGGAGTGATATCTACAAGACGATTGAGGAAACCTTGGACGACCTAATTGACAAGAATCTTGACCAAATCCTACGGGCCGGCCGAGAAATCAGGAGGACTGAAGTGGGCGAAGGAGTGGCCGCAGAGGAAGAGAAACGAGGCTGTAAGACAGATGAGGAATATGTAAAAGAAGTCGCTATAAGAAGAGAAGAAAGGACTAAGCAGCGTAAGAAGGAGGAAGTTCGCAAGAGGAAAGAGGAAGAGTTTGAGAAGCTGAAGGCTGAGGAGGCTATGAAAAAGGCAGAGCTTGAGAAGCTGCGAAGTGAGGAGAAGAGAAGAAAGGAGCGCGAGGCTCAACGAGCCGAGAGAGACTCGGAGTTTGAACGGAGAAGGCGTAGGGAAAGAGAAGAGCGCGAGAAGCAGCTCAAGCTACGAGAGTCAGAAGTTGCTGCAACACCTACGACACCAGCCGCGCCCGTAGACGAGAAAGCGCTCGAAGAAGCAGCTCTCGCCCTGCTGCTTCAAGAAGGCCGTGAGCTGGCTGCGAAAAATATCCCGAAAGTGGAACGAGAGCACTCAGAGTCTCCACACCGGAAGTCTCATGTCTCGCCTCCAAAAGGCCCAGCAGCGGATCGCAATAAAGTATTAGGCAAGCCCGAGTATCGACATACAACAAGACTTGCTTACAGCAGTGCTCCCGCGTACCAAGGCTCTCCGATTCCTCCACCACCATCTGCGCCATCACACAGCCGCAGCCCTTACCGTGATACCTCTTCTCGGTATGAACGCTCTCGCTCACGTGAACGTCGCCGTTCTCACTCCACTCGGGATGACGAGCGCCGTCGTGATGTGGATTCGGATGCCAAAGCGGCCTACAAAGCACAAACGCAAGCAAGGCGTGATGCAGACGCGGAAGCTTATAAATCTCGTACCCGCAGTGACCGTGACGATGCAGAGCGCCGCAGTCGCAGCCCTTCTAGGGTCACGGACAGAGACAGCACCAGGCACAGGGAGAGAAGCAAGCATTACGATCACGATTATGACAGGTCCCATCGCTATCGTGATGAGCGTCCTCGCAGCAGGGATAGAGAGCGAACTCGATATGATGATCGATCGTATGTCAGGCCAAGACGAGAGGAAGCGCCTGAGCATATTGATCGATATGTTCCTGGAGGTGCTGCACCTGCAAGAGATAGGGATAAGGACAGGGACACGCGGGACAGGGACACCAGAGAAAGAGAGACTCGGGGCAGGGAGACCCGGGATAAAGAGACCCGGGATAGAGAGACCCGCGACAGAGAGGCCAGGGATAGAGATGACAGGGATACAATGGACATAGACGAAAGGTCTGATGAGCCCAGGGACAGATCAACACGAGACCGGGAATACCGTGAACGAAGTTCTTACTATGATCGAGATAGGGAAAGGCGACGTTGTAGGGATAGCGATGGCAGGAGAACCGAGTACTGGGAGAAAGATAGGGGCGGTGATAGACCAAGAGAAAGAGACAGAGATCGGGACAGGGAGGATCGCTATCGGGAAAGAGACAGGCACGAAGACCGGTCGTATGTCAGACGCCGGACGGATGAAGCTCCTGAACATATTGATCGTTACGTTCCGGGTGGGGATAGAGTGGAAAGGGATAGAGGCAGGGAAAGAGACAAGGACAGGGAGAGGGAAAAAGAAAAGGAGAGGGGTGGGTGATTGTACGACTGATGAAGATGGAGATGTTCCATACCATGGCATTCTCTTAGTGTAAATATTCATTGGAGAAGTGGGGCGTGTCTGTATAAATATCTTATCGATAGCTGCAACCGTAAACCGTACCGTTACCGTACATAAAACGCAACATCAAATTTTATCGCCCTCTAAATAACCAAGACTCGCCTCATATGTGCAGAGACTGTGGTGATCCCCGCCTTACTAGATTGTATGATGCAACTACTCGGGCGAAAGGAGGCATAACTTCAAGGCTGTCGGGCCTGAATACCTTGTGGAATGAGGACACGTCCACTTCTTTCCGTCTAGGCAGCTCCTGGTCGCCCAAAAACTACTATCCGTTTCCAATCCCTCGTTATTGAAAAGACATCTTCCTTTTACTCTCTACCATATCCTGCGTCTTTGAATGCTGATTGATATCATGACGACCATCGTCCTTCCCAAGCGCAAAGTCGTCGTTTTCAGCGGCGGGTCTGCTGCCAATAGTCTTGTGGATGTTTTTAATGAAGTCATTGAGAAGAAAAATTGTGCTTTGACTTATGTCATACCTATCAGTGATAATGGAGGCTCTTCCAGTGAACTTATGCGTGTCTTCGGGGGGCCAGGAATTGGGGATGTGAGGAGTATGCCAGCTGATTCTCTGTGATTTACTATGTCTAATTCTCACTGTTCTGTGCATGCATGATTCGCATTTGAAAAACTCAATCATACCATATCTATGCTTCCTAGAAACATGATGATACACATATTTCGTTTTTGCCAACCTACCCTAACTGACCCGTCACGACCTCAGGCCGTCTTATTCGTCTCATACCCTCAACCCACGCCCCTATCCACAATCTCTTCAACCACCGCTTACCACCTTCGCCCGAGCCAGCAGCTACTGAATTCCTAACCCTCCTGACCGGCACCTCCCTCCTCTACAACGCCATCCCCACCCCTCAAGCAATGTTGATCCGCTCTATCCTATCCCATTTGTATCTCGAAATCCTAAAACGAAACCGGCCCCCAACATCAACCTTCAACTTTCAATCCGCCTCAATAGGAAATCTTTTTCTAACCGGGGCCCGCCTGTTCTCAGGATCTTTTGAATCAGCAATCTATCTCCTCGCCATCATGGGCGGAGTAGATGAAACCAAGACTGCAGTCCTACCAGCCATCGTCAGTAATTTCTCGCACCACATATCCGCTGGCCTAGCAGACGGTAGCGTCATCACAGGCCAGAACGCCATGAGCCATCCCAGCGAACCCACTGCCCTAGATAAACAGCCCAGTGGTGACCAGGAATACCATCCTGCAAAAACACCAAACACTGTTAACCCCACCATTGAAGATGCCACGCTCCCCGGCTCTCTTCCCACCCTTCGCTCCTCCAGCATCGCCTTCTCTAAAACCGCTGAACAACCGCTTCCTACACGTATTGAGAGGATCTGGTACATCAACCCCTACGGCCAAGAAATGAGGCCGCCCCCAAATCCAAAAGTCTTAGAAGCTATCGGCGACGCGGAAGCTGTTATCTACAGCATTGGGAGCTTGTACACCTCCATCATCCCCTCGCTGATACTACAAGGCGTAGGGGAAGCCATCGCTAGCTCCACTTCTATCAGTGCACGATACAAGATCCTGATACTGAACGGCAGTCTGGACCGCGAGACAGGTGGCTTCTCTGCTTCGGATTTCGTTGATGCCATCACGCGCGCTGGAAAGGAAAGCGAGGCCTCCCCCCGTCACTCAACAGCAGGTGAAAACAGAAGTCTGTGGCGTAGGTACGTGACACACCTTATCCACCTTGAAGGTGAAGGTGTCCCGCGAGTCGAGAAGGAAGAGCTGGCAAGGTGGGGCGTAGAGTGCGTGAGGCTTTATGGTAGGAGAGGCGGGGATGGAGTGACAAGGTATGATGGGAGGGCATTGGCCCAGGCGCTGGGAGCGATCTTGGGGAAGAGGGAGAGGGGGGAGCGGAGTAGGAGGAATACACTTGAGATGTGAGGTTTAGGTTCAAGAGACGTACAATAGTGCAAAGCTCTCTCATATTCACGTTGATCAACTTTCTTCCTCCGTGCGGTCAAGCTTCGCTCGAGACTTCCCGTCTGACCTACTCCGTTCTGGGCATGTATGAGCACGTTCAAGTTGCTGAATAGGCTGCCAGTCTGGGCGAATCCGAATTGATGAAACATTCAAAGTCTGAGAAAGTGTAGGAAGGGGCACTTAGAGTCAACACTAACCGGATTCTCTGTGATGAATTTACAAGAAGTTTCTGAATTTGATGACGAATATTGGACGTGGAGAAGCTTGCCAGCAAAAGCGAAGAGCTCCAACTAGCTAAGTTTAAAGGTTGGAGCTACATGTATGCAGATTCAGTTTGGAAGCCTGTCTACTTCGCATCTTTGTGAGATTTGCTTAACAATATCGAACGGCTCCTGAAACTTGGGGTGGATGTTAATGAGTATAAGTTGGAACCGTAAAAACCTGGTTATAAATCAAAGGGTAAACCTGTATGCTGAGACTACTGCCCCATAATGGTGTAGGAATGACAAGATTCGACCTCGACCTAATTGACATTGAAACTGCGAACGAGCGAAACAGAGTCGAGATATTGAAAGCAGCCATGGCAATAGGGTTCCGGCTGACGGTGACTGTTGAGCTGATACAGACAGTGTCGGGGTATTGTCGAATACTTGCACGAGCGAAGCGATCAGATCAGGCGAAATACCATAACGATCATGACAATCGTAAGGTTCACTCATTCTATCGAAGCAACAAGACTTCTACTAAGACGTCCAGACGACAATCACATCAGCGAGCAAGTACAGAGACTTGGACGCCATCAACGTCTTATTGGAGTATGGACGTGCAAGCCCCATCACAAGCATGATTCAAGCAGCAATTGATAACGCCTCATACGGACTACCGGTACTCGACGTCCTGCTCAAGCATCGTGGAGATGCAGCAGTAAGCAATGAAACATGACGCATTGCTGCAAGAAGCGATTCTGCGACTTTAAGCTACTAGATATAATCCTCAGTCATAATCAATATCCACAGGTCGATGAAGAGATGCTGTAGCTTGAAGCCGCAGACGTATCCTAAGCGTCAGTCGTCATAGAGGCGCTCCCGAAATACTTTCCAGGCATGACATTCAGTAAAGAGGAATTACAACTTGCGGCGGCTAACAGATACTGTGGGCCTTATCTATCTGACGGAGATGCTCCTAAGGCCCAGTAATTGTCCTGCGAGAAGTGAGTATGTAAGTTGACTCTAGGCGTTGAAAGAGCAACCTGATGCCACCATCGGGGTAACTTTTTGGAGGTACAGGAGAAATATGGCTATTTGTGATACGATCACGGGAGTAGAGGAAGTAAAACTACCATTGACCTTCCAGTAAGAAGGCCTTATGGACCGTTCGAATATTAGGACAGAAGCTCTGAGGTCAGAGAGGGTTTACTATCAGATGGATGACGGAAAGACCGCAACACCGCTTAGATGCTCCATGGAGTGAAATGGTCATAGAGAATTCTATCTAGCCATCTCAATTCTAACGGAGAAGTAAGAAGCAACACTTTCAGAACGCGAGTGCATGAACCAGCTTGATCATGTATCAAAGCGCATATATAACAGCAGGGCTCTGGCACGACCTCTCCGGAAATAGATCAGGCTCTCCTCGCCTTCGCCCAGATCACCCAGTCAAACCTCTCAAATTTTACTTTCTGACCTCCTATTCCCTGTCAATCGTCCGGTTGTACGCGTTTGACACGACCATCAAGAACCGACGCTCACTGCTCCTCCGCTTACATCGCCGTTGCGCCCAAGCTTGCCATGAGGAGCCCAAACACGAGGCTTAAAGTCGCTTCGCTACTTAGAGAAGTATGATGGGGAAGAGTTTGGAGGAGGTGATGTCGGATTCAGTGCAGGCATCTTGGAGGACTGGGTTCAATTAGATTATACGTGTATACATGTTGATGTAACCGTGGTTGCGAAGGTAGTTTGCGTGGGTGAGTAAAGTGGAAGATACAAGTAAGAGAGTGGGGAAAGGGCAGTTGTGGTAAACTTTTGTTGTCCTCACATTACCAAAATCTGATGAGTGGCAAAGATGGGGAATTTGGGAACCTTCCCTTGGTTGGACAAAACAATAACTCAAGCAACCAGCGTGCCCACAGTCACCCAAATTTGGGTTACAAAGGTTTCAATAAATCCACTGATCGGATACGCTGAGGTCGAAGGAGTCCACGTCAAGGTTGTTACAACTGGCTTACCCAGACTGCATTATTCCTCATTGCTCGCGACCCGATTCAGATCGCGATGGATGAGCGTGCCGGTTTGCATGGAGAGGACGTAGGGCCAGTGGGAAATGACCCATATTTGGCTCCGGGGAAATGTGAGAGGGGGCTGAAGTAGACCTTGTAGAGCGCGGCAGCGATGTACCACTTGAAAGATTTGGATCAGATAGTAAATTAATATGTGAAAATGAAACTGACTACGGCGAAAATGAGAGGTAGTGCGGCCAACATGAGGACCGGATGATCGAAAAGATAAGAGAACATGTCGATTAATGTAGTTGATGGCTTCTTTCGAGACGTGTCATTGAATGCAGGAAACTGCATTTATATTCAGTCCGCAATGTGAATGCCGCAACTCACGTCATTGATTGAGGAGCTGGGACATTTAAATTGGGAAAGAAAGGAAACTAGCCAGCCTCACCGATTATTATTCCCTGCTTGGCTAAGTGGCCTCGGCTGCTCCCTACCGTGTTGGCTAATGATTTGTTGACTATTCATGGAGTTGTGGATAATCTATTCAATCGACTTGAAAAGAAGATCTAGATGTGGCATCCATAAGAGATCTTATACCGATTTTGGAGCGATCACAGAAGCCCTCGCTTCAGCAAGCGTAGATAGTAAAGCAGCTAGATTAAGCATTGAAAGCTCTTATTTCTTATTTTGCTTGTCCGTAGACCATGGGGTATCACTAAAGACTCGCTATGCAGTTGCCGAAACCTTACCGGAAACGTCCGCTGAGATGCTATATGGCTATGTCCTGATGCTCTAATAGCCGTAACATAAATCGTCAAGTCTCTCTTTGTTTCCCCTTGGCGATACTGCTCCTTTTTTTTACCTTCATTGAGAGAGGGACCACGTGACGGTTGTCCTTGCGTTCTGTCGGCCTGAGAACTTTCTTCCGGCAGACAGGGCACTTTGAAGGTCCTTTGCCAGGCTCCGAGCCTTGGTTTTCGCCTGCTATGAGTGCCTCCATAAGGCACGAGTGACAGAACAGATGGCCTAGACATCATTTATGTTAATCTGTGGTCAAGCAAGAGTCTGACATGAGCGACAACTCACCACAGTGGGTTGCGGTTAAATCCGTCATTGACTCCATGCAGATGATGCATTGTAGCGTGGATAGCTTTACGGGCCTATTTGCCTGCTCCTGCTGTGCCCTGATTGTTGCCATCCTCTGCTGTTCAAGCACCTTTGACAGCCCATCGTCATCATCTACATCCCTCAGATCGACCTCTTCAATTTCTCTAGATCGAACACTGGACTCTGTTACTTCCGTCTTCCTTCTCTTCGCCGTATTTGACGGAGCACTCAAGGCATCCCATGGCTTCTTGCTTGGGCGTCTCGCTGGAGGCATGGCTGGTGGTGATGAGTCCGCGGTGAGGTCAACAAAGTCGCTATAGTCCTCTGTCTCGGGCCAAGGTGTATCTGATCGTCTAGATGAGCTGCCCGATGCAAAAAAGTCATCAGAAAGAACAGAGTCGGGAGTCACTGGAAGCGGATGCTGTCGATGGTGAGGTGTTGGAGGACGGGAGTGGAAAGTAGTCGTGTTGAGCGGCCGCCCGGAAGAGTTGGAGTTATTTCCAACCGGGTCTGACTGTAGTGGAAAGTTCGGAGGGTCTAAGTGAGAACGCTTTCGATGTATGGAAGTGGAAGCAGTGTAACAGAGCGAGGAAGGCTTTGGTTGCGTGTTGTTGCTTCGTTGAGGTTGTGAAGGGGGTGGATTGAGGGCTTGTGTGGGTTGTGAATGAAAAGGTCTGAAATGTGGCGATGCATCATACTGATGTCTTGGCTCACTGCTCCACGACTGCGCAGCATCAGATACTGAAAAGAGTGACTCTCGTAATGCAGGACTCCACACGTCGTCATATGGAAAATCATCTGAGCCGTCCATTTGCTGCATTCAAATAAGCAAGATTATCGAAGAGAAAAACCCCTCCAAAGCTCAGGAACAAGCGGTATCAGGCGCTTCAATGTCCCTTCCAAGTAATATGTCTCCTATTGCCGTTGGCTACAAATGAAGGCCAAACTCAGCAGAGATTCTGGTATGCATGGGAAGGATTAAGGAGTGTATAGACTACCAGACACTCGAGCAAGCGAGAGACGGAAGAAAGAATCCAATCTCGTTTGGGTTTAGCCAGTCACGGCGTGTCATTCATCTATCCAATCGAGCCAATATCGCGTCGATCACTCCACTGTAATATCGCTCTATGAAGTCTTGTGTTATGGCAAATGCGCAGTCGCAATGAACCTCGAGAATGTTTTATTACCTTCGCAGCAAGCAGAATGCTATTCTTCGCGTTCGCTTGCCCCTGGCTCCTTACGGCCACCCAACACAAGCTAGGAGCTCTCTCTTCCCAAATCCAAGGCGGCGATACGCCGTCGAAGCTAACTCAAACGATTCGCTGGTAGGTGAGAAATGTAATAGTCTTGCATGTAAGGCTCTCCCAAGACCCTCGTTCTTCGATCCTCAGCTGATCAAATGCTGTAGTGGATGCATCGCCGCGATTCAACGAGATAGGGGTCCAACAGCTTAGCAGCTTTGTTCACCCACAGATCTTCTCAGGACCTCTCATAAATCCGCCACAGCATCTAATTGACCTTAGTAAGGACCACTTGAGCAGACATCAGCTATGGGGCAAGAATCAGGAGCATGCGTCACCTATTGCGTTCAACCTCCCCAAACTCCAAGGCGCGACGTTGGATGAACATTTCTACAAGTTAGGCAAGGATGCCTCGGAGCCATACTACTCCCAAGCTCTAGACTATGCACGAGCAGACCTTCCGAGACCCCCTCGAAAATGGGCCAAGCAGAGCGGCTGGACGATGTATCATGAAGACGGCACCAGCGACGCGGTGGAAGCACCGCAAGAGGAGATGCTAGCTTTCGATACAGAGGTGATGTGGAAGGAAAGCTCATTCGCCGTTATGGCTTGTGCTGCAAGCAAGACGAAATGGTACGCATGGCTTTCGCCTTGGCTGTTGGGAGAGTCAGAATCGGATCGACATCTGGTTCCGCTGGGTGATCCCAACCAAGCGCGCATTATCATTGGACACAATATTGGCTACGATAGAGCAAGAATAGCGGAAGAGTATGATCTGCAGCAATCGAAGAACTTCTTTCTGGATACAATGTCCTTACATGTTGCTGTGAACGGAATGTGCTCGCGACAGCGGCCTACTTGGATGAAGCACAAGAAAAGCAGGGAGTTGAGAGATAAGATAGCCACGGAAAGCAACTCGGTTGAACTGTCAGCTCTACTTGAAAATAGGATACTGAACGAAGAAGAAGAGGAGCTCTGGGTTGGCAGAAGCTCCATAAATTCGTTACGGGACGTCGCCAAGTTTCATTGCAACGTGACTATCGACAAAGCGCAACGCGATCAGTTTGGAGAGCTTGACAGGGAAGGTGTTCTGCAGAAGGTCGATCAATTGTTAGACTATTGTGCTGCTGATGTGGCAGTTACCCATCGTGTCTACAAAAAGGTCTTTCCCGGCTTTCTTCAGGTCTGCCCACATCCCGTCAGCTTCAGCGCTTTACGACACCTTTCGTCTGTGATCTTGCCTGTCGATAAGTCATGGAAGACATATATAGAGAATTCTGAAGAGACCTACATCAGACTTTCCAAAGCAGTCGAAGAGCGCCTGAATGACCTGGCGCAACGAGCTCTTGCAATCAAGGATGATCCAGATCAATACAGCAAAGATGCTTGGCTCAGTCAACTTGACTGGTCAGGGCAGACAGTTAGAATGGTCAAAGGCAATAAGAAGGGCGACCCTCCCAGGCCAGCAGCACGCCAGAAGATGCCAGGCATGCCGCAATGGTACAAAGACCTTTTTGCCACCAAGGTTTCTGATATTTCTTTGACTGTAAGGACACGCATTGCGCCACTGCTTCTCCGGCTTTCATGGGACGGCTTCCCTCTTCTCTGGTCTGACAAATATGGGTGGACATTCAAAGTGCCGCTAGCATCAGTTCACAAGTACCTCGATAAGCCAATTGTCAATTGTGACATGACTGATGAGAAGAACCTCGATATTCGGGACGACACCAAGCACCGGTACTTTAAGTTACCTCACAAGGATGGCCCACAAGCGAGGTGTGCAAGTCCACTAGCTAAAGGATATCTCCAGTACTTTGAGAGCAGAGTCCTATCTTCAGAATTCCCCTACGCGAAGGAGGCATTAGAGATGAATGCGTCGTGCTCTTACTGGATCAGCGCTCGAGACCGTATCAGATCGCAAATGGTAGTATACCAGAACGATGCTGTTGGCATCCAGCGACAACAACCATCTGCAGACCAAGGATATATTCTGCCTCAAGTCATTCCGATGGGTACAATAACGCGAAGAGCTGTCGAGAACACCTGGCTCACTGCTAGTAATGCTAAGACCAACAGAGTTGGCTCAGAGCTCAAATCTATGATCAAAGCACCGCAAGGCTATTGTTTTGTTGGAGCTGACGTCGACTCGCAAGAGCTATGGATTGCAAGTCTTGTAGGAGACGCCCAGTTCCGTCTCCATGGTGGAAATGCGATTGGTTTCATGACTCTTGAAGGCACTAAAGGCGCAGGTACTGACTTGCATTCAAAGACTGCAAAGATATTAGGCATCTCGCGTGATGACGCTAAGGTCTTCAACTATGGACGTATCTATGGCGCTGGTCTCAAGTTTGCCTCCACACTACTTCGGCAATTCAACCCCAACCTCTCAGACAAAGAGACACAAGATATTGCCACCAGACTTTACAAAGAGACCAAAGGCACCAAAACATCTCGAAAGGTTATAAATGATAGGTCATTCTGGCGAGGCGGGACCGAGTCCTTCGTCTTCAATCGGCTGGAGGAATTTGCAGATCAAGAGCGTCCTCGTACACCGGTTTTGGGCGCCGGCATTACTGAAGCTTTAATGCGCCGCTATATCAACAAAGGCGGCTTCATGACATCCCGTATCAACTGGGCTATTCAATCCTCTGGAGTCGACTACCTCCACCTCCTCATTATCTCCATGGACTATCTCATCCGCCGCTTCAACATCGATGCCCGCCTGGCCATCACAGTCCACGATGAAATCAGATATCTCATCAAAGAAGAAGATAAATACCGCGGCGCAATGGCCCTACAAGTCGCCAACGTATGGACACGAGCCATGTTCTCCCAGCAAATGGGCATCAACGACCTGCCACAGTCATGTGCTTACTTCAGCGCCGTAGATATTGATCATGTCCTCCGAAAAGAAGTAGATATGGACTGCGTCACCCCCAGCCACCCAAACAAAATTCCCCACGGCGAAAGCGTCACCATAAACCAACTTCTCGACAAAGGCTCGAAAGCATACCTAGACCCATCCATCATTCCAAACCGCCAAATAAACCTAGACCAATACCCCTACACCCCGCGTCCATCGGTAATGGCCGAGCTCCGCGAACGCACTGATCTCAATTTCCTCAAGGCGCAAATTTCCAGCGAGCCGAAGGAGTTGAACGCTATCATCAAGGATATCAACAGAAAGTCTTCATCCTCGTCCTCATCTACAACCCTTAGTTCTACCGAAAAAGGTGTTCCAAGATCCGAAGTCCGGAAATTGAAAATGTCCCCACCGTCTTATGCACAGCCTCAGGAGCCGAGGTTAGTAGAAGCGCCGTACGAGTACGTGGGCGTTAACAGGTATTGGAATGAACTGGGGAATGGAAAGTATGGGAAGCCGTGGATACGGACGCAAGTGCCTGCGAGGGGTCCGCTGTTGAATGATGGGCCGAGATAGACAGGGCAAGCTGTGTATATATATTGGATGAGGTTGATGGCTTCTTTGGTGGGATTTGTATCATATGCTATGACACTGGATGTCGGGAAAAGGAGCGGCATTGGGAGGACTTCAGTTTTGGAATCGTTTGTATCTGAAGGTTTTCCAGAGCGAGGCGCTGTGGCAGATCATCTGTACCGTATCTATTTCATAACTGTGCAATATTATGGTTTTCAGCTATGTAAAATATGCGCCGCCGACAATATACCGAGAGGAGATGTAGACTGACAAATCCACGAACTTTTGGACCATGAAATAATACATATACAGACACCATTTTAGTGCTTCCTCCCAGAGCAATTTGCCGCCTATCACTTCTATCACTTCTATTGCCTCCTCTTTCTTGCATTGATGTCCTACCCCACCCCGATCCTCATCCCTACCTCAACTCACACACCACACGCCCACCCACTACATCAAGCATAAGCCGCCCACCCACAAAACAACACCGCCAAATTCCTTTCATCCGTCGCCACCTGAATCAACTCATTAACTGTAGCCTGCACACTCAAGCTCTTACTCAACTTCTTCTTAACAACAGTCAAGGCCCTATCCGCCTCCCCCGGCTCCTGATGCGCTTCCTTGCGCTCCCTTCCCTCCTCCCCCTTCAACCTCGGATCCTCCGTCGCCGCATCCTGCATCTTCTTTAGCCGCAAAGGGGACACTGACCAGCTATACAAAGGGTCATAGCGGAGTACGTCTAGAATTGTCATGATGCTGTAGGATTCGTTGCGGAGAGCTTCGAGCGTGAATTCACAACAGCGGCGGAACACGCCTTCGGTTTTGGTGATGCCCATTCCGTCGACGAGATCGCGCGTTAGGCGGAAGGGAACGACTTCTGGGACGGGGAGGACGCGGCCTTGCTCGAATGCAATGCCGAGATCGATGTGTACGACTTCGCCTGTTTTTTCGTCAAGAAGGATGTTATGTCCGTGTCTGTCCCCAAGGCCGAGTACGTGGCCTAAGATGCTGATGGTGGCTGTGGAGCGGGTGTAGGCGAGGCGTTTCTCGAACCAGGCGTCGGGCGTTTCGAAGCGTTCGAAGAAGAAGTAGCGGAGGACTGGGTGGAAGTGGTCGCATACCTTTCTAAATTGTTCGATGCGTTTGGCGTCGGATTTGTCTTGGACGTCGAGGATGAGTTTGCGGGCGATGTTGGGTTTAAGGTCTTTGGGGAAGAGGCGCTGGTGTGCAGGGAGGAGGTATTCGTGCAGGGGGACGGTGCTGGGGACGAATTCGATGATGCCGGCTGTGGCTGTTAGGGGGAGGA
>QKZZ01001774.1:0-32876 GCA_003521265.1 Cetradonia linearis
GAGTATGTGTTGGAGATATTCCTCAGATGCGGGGGGAGGGGAAGGGTTTTCTTTGGATAAATGTTTGGATAGTTCTTTTTAGATAGACTTTCTTTGAATAAACCTTTTTGGAAGGCCTTTTGACAACGCCATCAGACGTAACAACGGACAATTTTTCCCGTAGCCCCAGGGAGCTGGATATTTTGTGTTATGGACGCGCGTAGTGCTGGATTCAGTTGTGTAGCCACATGCTCAAGAGCTTGACTCGAATAAATATCGATAGTGTATTTTAATCCCTGGTGAGTTCAGTAAGAGAGGTTGAGAGTTTCCGACTATTAGGGCAAGATGAGATCTTCCAGTAGCTCCACATATTCATAACCGGCTCGAAATGTTATCTAGTTGCGTACCTTCATATTGGCTTATCCCTCATTCTTGAGTTGAACTAGGGTGGATAGTTCCAACCAGGTTTCTTTATAAGTGAGACCATATGTTTCTTCGAATTGACGATACCGCAGCCACACTAGTCCGTTTAACCGTCCATTTGCTGAATAATTCCCGCGGTCGATGCTCAACAGACCACACTACCGCCAATCGAGATGCAAAGGAAGCCGACCTTTCCTTGGCAACGCTGGCTGTGTAGTAACGCAAGGGCCTCGCCTAGAGCCTTCCCTCCCACAATCAGGAGACGACGTTCCCACCGATGCCCCCCCCAAACCTCTCCATATCCGAACATCCCTTCCTCTCACGAGTCCTCCCACAATTCCCAGTCGATAGTCTCCAAGTCATAGATATCGTAATCCCTCGGACTACGACATACAGAGAGTGTGAGGTTAAGAATAGGGAAGAATAACGTTGACGAGACCAGCAAGGAGGAGTGAGATTTGCCTGGCTTCAGATCATCCCTGGAGAGCTTGAGAGCGCCACGAGACATCGCTGATCTAACGAAAGTCGTAGAGGGAGAGCGAAGAATGCAGCGAGGAAGAGGACGGCGGGATGAAGAAGTTGTTGGCATTGGGACAGCGGGTCAATGGGCCTGGAAGAGGGGACGTGCAGGACTATAGTTTCATCTTCATATTTGATAATTTTTTCCTTGCCACGGTGGAGGCAGACGTGCCATGTGATATTTGGACAGAGGCTTGTATGAAGACCGATTGGCAATACTTGCTCGACGAGGCGGGTTACTCAAGGTAGCCCATACCCTTTCTCGACTCCATCAATCTCAAAATCTATTCACCAGACTCCTGGGACACCGAGCATGAGCCACAGGGAGACTTCCCCTCCAAGAGCTAAGCATGTATGAAAGGACGTTCGGCAGCGGAACCCACAGACGTATGTTGTACTGATGGATAGGTTATGTTGTTGCCAGCCGGACGCTCTTCCCTGGCGCACCTTGTACTGTGAGTTGTGCAAGTCTAGCATTGATCACTGCCATGCAAATACGCTCCGAATCCCAGGACCAGGGCCGGTATTCTGGAACATTCGGGCAGAGTATGGAGGGTTGGGCCTGAGCGTATCAGTATGGCTGACTACCGGCCCCCAGCAGCTCAAAGACGAGCCAATCCATGATATTTGCGGCCTAAATTACGACTGCAATTCAAGGAAAATTGAGATAGATCCATGTCGACGCTGTCTATGGCTCCTCGACCATCAGATCTCAGACTTATATTCCGAAATCTAACCTTTGACTCATCCGTCCACACTCATCGTGACAGTTTTGGGATCGAATACCGCCTACATCAAGTCCAAACGGCATCTTCCCGATCGATAGCATCTCTTCTTCGTCCACCTCCTTCTCTCCTTCCTCATCTTCTTCCCTGTCATTTGATTTGGCTATCAGAACGACATGCATCTCGTCAACGTCGAATCTCCACAACCAGGCAAAATTCGCCATTCACCAATTATCGTCTGTTGTGAAATGAAATCAGATCTCGATGTTGCTCCACCGACCACATGCAAGGACCAGAAGTTTGGAAAGGTTTGGGAGCTTTTATTAAAGGCATATATAATTGTGGAATATGTATCTACCGCGCCACTCAATATCCCTCAGGCACCGAAGATCCCCATTCCTTTCCACAGTGATTTCTAGTATTGTCACTTTATCATTAGCCTTGTAGCCACTAATCTTTCCAGCTGTCGAGGGGGGGCTGAATTATGCGGTAGTATGCAGAAATGATGGAACACTATCTACTGAATAAGTGCCCAGCTGGTCGGTAAACGAGGCAGCTGCGGCGCTAGTCCTGTTTGGGGCAGCCTAATGGGGGTGGCGAGGCCACTGTCAGGGCTGGATCCATCACACCAGGTATTTCAGTGTGATCAAATGAATGATTGGACTCCCGACAAGTACAGGATATTGCTTATAGGCCAATGTAGTCATCTAACTGAGGTCAAGTTGCGAGGTGTTCGTAGTTAGTAGTTGTCAAAGATGGTTCAGAGGCTCAACGTCAGGGCCAGTATACCAGGATAGTCCTACGGAGGGAACTAGGACTGAATTTGGCTTACTCAGGCAGCGTAGGCAAGCTGATTACTGGTACCCCACATTGCGAAGGTCCCAGACCACTGCTGGGGTTTCAATTGGTAGAAATGTACGGCGCCAGTGTGCGAATAGAAGAGGCAAGGAGGGCGATTAATTGGCTGGAAGGGGAAACTTTAACCTGGTCTGGGGGGGTGAAGGTGGATATGAAGAGTTGGAAGGAGAAAAATTGTGGTGTTCGTTTTTAGCAACAATTTTGATTGGCTTGTTTTGAGAGAGACAGGTCTGTCGATGTAGCTATGTCAGCGTGGCGCTAGAACGGATGCAATGTTGCATAATCGCAATATCTGTGCAGCTGCAACGTTAAACTCAATCACCGTCTTCCTCTCCTTCCTCTTCATCTTCGTCGTCAATTTCTTCGTCGGTATCTGGCTCAAGATGCAAAGTGGGCATCTCAAAGTCGCTGTCATCGTCACTTCCAATTTCGGTACCAAATTGGGCACCAGCTGTTACTAAGGTTGAAGACTTAGCACTGGCGACTCCTGGCGCTGGAGGGTCCACAGGAGGGACATTCTTGAATGGGATGTGTGTTGGGGTGCCTTGGGTCTCATTCTGGCGGTCAGTATCATCATGGCTAAACCGTGGACGTTTCCCTGATGCTCCTGCTTCTGTTGGCCCTGCTCTTCCCAGAGTCGCAAAATCTGAGCCTCTCGTTGACAAATTAGAGTTCACGTCATCCTCCCAGACTCTTTTACTCGGTTTGGATGTTTCAGCAGCGTGAAGATCTGGCAGGCGCGTTGATGCGGTCTGAAAGCCAAAAGGTGCTTTACTTGTAGAAACCGCGTTTCCGTGTTCCTTTGACTCAGGCAAGGCTTGCATTGTAAGGTCTCCATGCTCTGAGGCATCTTTTTGGCTGCTCTCGTTTCTGTTCTGGCCAAACCCATTTTGGTCAAATCCACCGCGAGCGATTACCAGACGATCCTGATTATAGCTATAGAGATCCTCGTCCCCGTCCGGTATCATCCCCTGCTGACTTCGTCGAGGATATAGGAGCGGAAATTGTGGCCGAAGCAGTGCTTCAACGTCCAAATACCCAGAGTGAGCTCTTGCGAGCATTGGTAAAATGCTTGTCGTTTTCAAATGCGGGTTTTGGGTTGTCTCTGTATTCATTACACTCGCCAACATCATTTCCTTGTTGTTCGCCAAAATTGCTGTACGGTTGATCAGATCTCGGACAGCGCGCGAAAGGACTCCATCGAGCAACCTTGACAATGCAAGTGGTATCAGCTCTTGAGCGGCGGCCTGAGCTTCTGTGGGGGCACTCAAGACCGCATAATGGATCTCGGTGGACTTCAGGTATGAGTCGGCGTTGGTGGAGGTACCTTCGCGAGCCGTTCCGTTCATAGTATATGTCTGTCTGTCCGGGGCCAGTATATCATGCAAGGGGAGTAGGTCTTGACAGGCCAAGCTGATGCATCGTGAAAGCGGTCCGACTGTGCTGTTCGGTATTGATTGGCCAAAGTGCCTAATGACCTGGCTCACAACCTTGTAGACTGCCACTCGGATCCCATCCATGTCATATGCATCATCGAGGATCCCAAATACATGTTCCAAGATAGCTGGTACCAAAGCTGCAAACGCACTACCCAAACGCGAGAGCATCAAAGACAGGAGACCCATTGCTGATATATGAAGATGCGGTAATCCAGCAGCAAGCCCTTCGCGCTCGTCTCGGCCAATCTCAGGTCGAGTGCTTGAACTGCTCGTATTACTAGTCAGCGATGCTAATAGCACCCTTTCGATTAGGTCCATGATGCTGCTGATTGGAAGTACAACAGGGCCTGAAGTAGTAGCGGCTAAGAAAGCTTGCAATGTACGCAAGAGCCCATCGAGCCTTTCAATTCCGGCATGAATCCCCGTCCAGCTTGGCAGATCTAGGGGACCAGAGTTGCGGTCGCTTACTTCTTCACTAGGCGACATGGAACCCACAGTAACAGCCATGTCTGGTGGAGGTCTCCAATCTTCGACGATCGCTCGAAATATCCTGTCAGAGGTTCTGTTTGCTGTGGTCAGCGTGTTCCGAATAGATTGAGCCCAATCCTTTTCAGCAATGTCTTTGGGACTGCACACGTGAAGTAGCACAAATAAACGTCGCGCGCTATCAGAAACAGATGAAGAAACTGGGCTGATGTGGTTTTCAGGGTCAGTGTTAGATGGAGTAGGAGCAATTAGCGAGAGCGTCAGCTTCCGTAAGTCCGTCAAAAAAGGACGAAACGAGGTTGAATGTAAGCTAATCAGCTCGTTCAATGCCTGGAGGATAACAAGTCGCAATGCATCGGGGACTTCTAAAACTTGTGCTAGATTTACGCAACGCGTGATAAAGCCTGCCAGAGCTGGCGTCGTTATTTGTCTGACTAGCGACTGGTGGTTGCGAGTAAGTAGGAAGATCCGAGTCAGAGTAATTACGCATAACTTTTTCATACTGATAGCATCGGGTCTCTAAATTCTGTATTAGTGAAAGGTTGACAATGTACATCATGTATATCCACTAGTATGACAGGAGAGGCGAAAGGATAGGGAGACAAATGGAGAGGCCACAAGGAGGCATAATCAGAAAGGCACCTACTCCGAGGATATTGATGAGACCTTTAACCCATGGCGTCGTCCCTTGCAAGATGTCATAGTCACCCAACTCCACTGTTGCTTTTACCAAGATCACAGCTGCATATCTGACCTCTGGTGATCTGTCTTGCAGAAAGGCAGAAAGTTGGGTCTTCA
The DNA here is from genome assembly GCA_003521265.1 of Cetradonia linearis. Classification (NCBI taxonomy): domain Eukaryota; kingdom Fungi; phylum Ascomycota; class Lecanoromycetes; order Lecanorales; family Cladoniaceae; genus Cetradonia; species Cetradonia linearis. Next base: position 5,228 of record QKZZ01001774.1, read on the forward strand.
GCTTATGAATAAGGACACCGCATTCTGAACTATCGGTCTCCAGAGTACTGGTATCTGTTCTCTCGAAAAATCCTCTGGATTCAGAGATATCGCATGCCAGAATTGAAGCAATATAAGGAAGCTGTGTAGAGGGTGGTTTCGACAATCGCCGAGTGAGAACTCGAAGGGGAATGAGAGATGGCTTTGGCACAGCAGGTGCCATTATGCACTCATAAAAGCCAAGGGACAAAGAAAAGGCATCTGTCGGATTAAGCGAAAATTTGGCGATGTTTCAAAACTGAAGCTAACATTATGATACCCGAGGGTCGGTATCAGAAATCGTGAGACACCGATCTCCGCTAACCACTAGCCAATTAGTACTATTTTCGTGGAGAGCTTACTTTCCTGATTTCTACCATAACATCTCCCTATGCCTTCTACTAAACACAAGCGCATTAGTACGCCTACCTTTTCACCCGATCCTCCTAATTATCGCTCAGAATGGCCTACCCCGAAGCGTGCAAGAGTTAAACAGATGAAGATATTAGGCTATTCAGGCAAGAAGATTCAAGCGGCCACCGGGGTTCCACGCCCTACTCAATATAGGATCTTTCAAGCTCCTACTCGTCGCATAGGGAAAGAACGTATTGGAAGGCCTTGCAGTATCTCCTCCGATTCTATTCAGGTTATTATTAAGAGCCTAGAAGGTCACTATAAAAAAAGAATTGCATCATGGGATGAGCTTGCTATAGATTATAAATTATCAATCTCAGGGAATACCTTATGTCGTTATATGCATACAGCTGGATATCATAAGTGTTGGGCCTGTCAAAAGAGCTGGATCAATAAGGATCAAGCCAATAAAAGACTATCGTGGTGTATAAATCATAAATGGCCAGAATGGAAGTGGAAATTGGTCAGTTAAAAAGCTTTCTATATCCTATTTTATGGTTTTGGTACAGGTTACTGAGAGGCCTTAATCTTCTAGGTTCATTGGTCGGACGAATGTCATTTCCACCAAAATTTTTGCCATACTGAGTGGGTAATCCGCAATAAGCATGAGCGTCACTGTGGTCACTATATGCAGAAACGATGTCGTACAGCAGCCTCACAATTCTTAGTCTGGGCTATGGTAGCTGCTGGCTACAAGTCTTCACTGAAGTTCTGCCGCTACACTGAGGAGGTGGATAAGGAGCTCAAGAATGGCCAGGTCCGTCAGCAACAACAAATGTTTGGTGGAAGTATGACTCAGGAGCGCTATACCAATGATATCCTTCCTATTGTACATCGTCGCAAGGCTGAGTTAGGGAGACAGGGCAAGGAAATGATTTTTTAAGAGGATAATGATGGAAGCCATGGAACAAGGACTCTAGATAATTGCTGTACCCATACAAAAGATGCTATGGAACTTGACTATATTGATGACTGGCCAGCGAATTCACCGGATCTAAACCCAATTGAGAATATATGGAGGATCCTGAAGTCACGAGTCAAGCTCCATTACTCAATGAATCATAAACAGCTCCGCAGGGCTATTGAGAAGACCTGGAAGGAGATTCAGCAATGGGAAATCGACGAGTGTATACTTGGTAGTCAACGAGGCCCTGATAAAGGCAAGGGAGGTGCAAAAGGGAAGAATTGTTATATCCAGAACCGTGTGGATCAATATATTGAGCGCAATGGCTTAGCAACAGAATTCTAGAGTAGTAAATGCAATAATAAGTAGTATATAGTAGTAAATTAGGAGGTGGGGGAGAAATGTCGGGTGTGTCTCACGATTTCTGATACCGACCCTCGACCGGAACCTGAAGGAATCCTAGCCGATGCCAAGCAACTACGGCGAAGTCTATTCTTTCCTGAGTGCTGCTTGCGTTGGATGCAGTCACCAACCCGGAGTATGACTGCAAAACGAAGCACAATCTGACTAGGCTCTGACTAGGCAGACCTCCAAGCCCGTCGATGGAGCTATGCTGCGTGTAAGATACCCTTTCTTCTTACGTCACTCTGGCTGAACAGATGCTCAGCACAAAGAAACAGACAAAGCGCGGCGTTATCTAGAGCTCCTCGACACTGCTCGATGCAATGGGCAATGGCAAGAGATACCGGAACTGGCTAGGAAGGTCGGGAAGCATTCGCCCCAACGACAATGTATGTAGGACATTTTGTTCGAATACCAACTATGAGCCTACTCATAGCAATGGTGTTTGTGATCATTGCTGAGTTGAACGATGCCTAGGTCTTGTTCTTACAGCGCGAACCGAGTGCCGAGTAGCTGAAGCTGAAGCCTCTCGGCCACGCACATCTGCTTTGGCGACAGGCTTGTCTCAAGCGACTGCCGTGCTCCATGCCGCCATAGAAAAAGAAGACAGGTTCCACGAAGACGCGTTTCAGGGCAAAGTATGCTTGGCATGGCTACACCGAACTGTTGGAGATCAAGGACTTGCGATCTCAAGCCTACCGCCATCATTAGACCAGGCACGCAAGCGCCTGGAACAGGAGGGTGGGATAACTGCACGGTGGACACACATTTGTATTGTTAAAGGGGCGTATTTCCGTGGTAAGGAGGATATTCTAGCATGGATGGAAATGTTTTGTCTCTGACGTGCTCAGGTACTTCCCTGGAGGCAGGCGACAACGTGCGTGAAGCAGCTCAGACTTATGCTTCGATGTTGCCATATATTGCCGATCTACCTTGCAAGTTCGCAGGCATTCCAGCGCACCAAGAGTGGACAGAAAGGCTTCTCGTCCGTTACTGCTTTCTTGTGGGTCGCCATGTAACTTTGAATTCTGACAAGCCTCGCGAATTGCTGTCGTCTGCGTCATTAATAGCACCTGGTGCCATATTCGCTCCCTTTCGAGCATATGCGAAACATTACGAGTCAAGAAAAGTCGCAAGTGATGGGACCCTCTCTAGTGAGTATGAAGGAGGAAGCCCTCATTTGCGAGCTTGGAAATCTTACTACGATGCACTTTCTGTTATGATTCAGCACGATATAATCCAGCCGGTCTTCAGGTCGAGGTCACTGCAGTGTACAGAGTTGAAACGGGTTGAAGGAGTCTACCAAGGCATCCTGTTGAAGGAGGTTCAATTTCCTAGAGCCGACCAATCAAATACACAGATGGAGAACTGGGTGGATCGGGTAATGGCTAACTGGCGGGTAATGTGTGGCCGGTCATGGAAAGATGAAGACCTTGATGACGGAGGCAAAGTCTCTCTTGGCCGTGGCGTACTGGAGGTAAGTTTCTAGGAACAGCTTTCTCCGAGGTACTAAATTATTGCCGTGCAGATTCTCTATACAGCAGCTACAAGAAGCTTTCATTCCACAATAATTCTACGACACCTGTTCACCGTGCATACAGCGCTAGCTGATTTCTATCTCGCTGGTAAAGCTCTTGATACTTATCTTCAGATTCTTAAGAAGGGTAAAGCTAGTGAAGGGAAATCCGGAGAGTGGGAACTAGGTCTCGACGATGATACTACCGCATTAGTCACCGCTGCCGCAGGCATTAAAATGCTCTGTTCGTATGGTCGTCGAAAAGACGCAGAGAAAGCCTTGCGCATCGCCACTACGGTGGAACAATGGCTTCAGAAACTGCGCCCTGGATCACAACCAAAATCCGTGCTTAGTGCTGATGATGTTCCTCAGGACCTCGTGGATCGGCGAACATCGAACTTCTCAGTACCTGCCGAGGCTCTAGCGCTTGGTTACCATGCCGTGGGTATTAGCCAATCTTGCTGGGCACGTTTAACCTATGAGACTTCGGCTCGATCAAATTTGCAAGTCCAGGCGATATCGAATTTACGTACCGCCCTTGATCCTCACGTTGGCAATAAGTACGACATTGAGATACTCTATTCTCTTGCTTTCGTGCTTGCTGAGACCAGGAATCTAGATGGTGCTGTTGCTACGGTGAAGCAAGCATTATCTTTCGCTGCTCATGTTAAAGATGACGATGGAGTCTCCGCGGAAGATTTCGCTAACGAGGGTATTGACTCAAATCGTTTTGTGGATCCTGATGATCGAGCGCTGCAATTGAGATGTTGGCATCTTCTGGCTATACTCCTTAGCGCCAGACAAAATTTTACCACTGCTTCAGCCTGCTGCGAGGCCGCATTGGAGCTGTACGGAGGAAAATCGACCTTGTATGGGGATAAAAAGGCTCTGAATATGATTGGTTCTCTGGACCTGTTCGAAAAGAAAGGCATCCTGGAGATCAAAATGACGCAGTTAGCGCTGGCGGAGGCCGTTGGCTGCGCGGAAGAAGCTGTCAATGCCAGCGGAGAGCTCCTGAGTCTGTACGCAAAGCTCTTTACTAACTCCGAGAAGAGTCCGCCAAAGGATGAGGCCAAAGAGTTGGTCGCCCCACCAACCAGCACGAATGGGACTGTGAAAAGCTTTCGAGGAAGCGTTCTTGGTTTTCCCCGAAAAGCCGGTGTAAAATCTCGAAACGCTGATATCAAGACGCAAAATACTCTTGCGAGCTCTCTTGCAAGCTCTTTACGCTCGTCAGACTCACGTGATGAAAGGAATGGACCACCTACCATTTCCGTGACTAACGATGAGGCCCCTGTCCTCCAAGATCTGAACCATCACGGCAATTTTTTAGGCAGGTATGAGTCAAATAAGCTCCAAAAGCGAAATAGCAAAAGAAGTGTAGCAAGCAAAAGGAGAAGTCAAACTGCGAGTCCAACCAGAACTGGTACTGCGGATAGCTCGCATCACCACTTGCATCTTGGTTTACCGTCAAGAAGTAGACAGAGTAGGCCCACAACAGCGGATGGACCGGTCCAAGAATCCTCATACAATGACGACAGCTACGATTCTACCGGAGTTGGCGTAGCCATCTCACACGATCTACCTTCGGTGCCCACAACACCAGCAGCGACATCGGATCCGCCTAATCCTCTTCAGGGTATACCATCAACGAACCAGAACATGAACCGTCGAAATCCCAACACCTTCCCCGTCTACCCGAAGCCACCAACATCTCAACCCACCCGTACTCAACCAATGTCTCCTATATTAGCACTCAATCCTATACCCCTTTTCTCGCCTACTGAGCAACAACGACATTCTTTGACACTTCTCACAAAAATCTGGCTTCTCATTGCCGCACTTTACCGTCGCGCCGGCATGACTGTTGATGCCCAAGGCGCGCTCTCGGAAGCCACCACTCTTGTACAAAACCTTGAAACGGCTATAGCCACCTTCGATGGCAGCAGCGCTGAAAACTTCTCCACGCCAGGTTACGGTGGCCTGAAATCCTGCGGGGAGCTCTGGGCAGATGTGTTTGCCGAACAAGCTGCTTTGCATGTCGCGCTGGTGAATGTTGACCAGGCTTCTGCGGCTTATGAGACTGCTCTTGCGCACTATCCAGAACATGTTGTAGCAACAGTAGGCTTGTCTACCATTCTTCTCGAATTCTATTCGAAGCCTCCGGCGAGCGAGCCACCGCGAATCGCCGAACCGGCCAAGTCTACACCAACGCTAGCATCCATTCCTACCCCTCCGGCTGAAGGTACAACCAGCTCAACCATATCGTCAGATCTCCTGTCTAAGCTCGCAGCGCGCGATCGCGCATACGGGTTGCTCTCGGCATTGACCAAGTCCGGGACCGCTTGGGACAGCAGCGGGGCGTGGTACGGGCTCGCCACAGCTTACGAAGAGAGCGGGCAGATAGAGAAAGCTAAAGAGGCGTTGTGGTATGTTGTTGCATTGGAGGAAGGAAGGGGGGTGCGAGGCTGGGACTGCATTGTGTAATTATAGGAGGGGAAAAGCGGAGGATAATCTTCTGCAGAAACGACTTATGCAGTGTAGCATAATCAAAATCATGTCCATATCTTTCAATGAGATATAGTGACCGAACCTGAATGAGTTCGCTGCTGCGAAACGGTCATAGTATGGTCTAGTCCTTATTATTGACCAAGTGCTCCCAATAATACCTTAGTTGTGCAGTTTCCTACAATCGCGTTTCATTTCATTGGCTAAAAAAGATGCTTTAAAGTTACTAAGCAGGCCTCGGAACCATACAAAGATCGTCATCATCGAAAGGGGCTAGGGCCGTTCGAGAAGAGAACGTCTTTTTCTCCAATATCCAAATGCTTACGCTTGTCTTTCCACCGACATTATCCTCCGCTTTCTCACCATTGAACCACCTTACGCTTCCTCAATAACAGAAATCTCAACTCTATGAATAGCAATGGAGACTCTTCTCAGACAGTCCCGCTCGATGTGTCCCTTCCTCAATAAGACATCCCCCGCCACTCTTCGTTCGCTCTCCACCACTACTCGTCATGTCTCCCCGGGCGGAGGGACCATGTCTAATCTTCAAGTTCTTGCACGCCGATGCCCTGTTATGGGCAAGGCAATGGCTGTCCAAAGTGCAAAGACCGGCAAAAATCCTCTCAATGGCGTTTTCGGCGGTGTAAGAGCGTATGGCGGAAAAGCAAAAATCCATACCTCCAGGGCTCAGTATGCGCAGGTAGCACCTGATATATTGAAACGTGAGACTACTCGTATGTCATTTCATCCTTGAAAGCTCTTTCAGACTATTACTTACCTTTCCAGCGGCGCCAATCCACCATGCTCCAAAGCCAACGACTACTGTTCGCCCCGCAGCCTGTACTCCAGGACCGAAGCCTACTGCTCCCACGGTGGCCAAATTCGATTACGAAGGCTTCTACGACGCCGAGCTTGACAGGAAACATAAGGACAAGTCCTACCGCTACTTCAACAACATCAATCGTCTTGCGAAGGAATTTCCTCAGGCCCATATGTCCTCTCGTGACGAAAAGGTCACAGTCTGGTGTTCCAATGACTACCTTGGAATGGGCCGTAACCTGGAAGTTCTGAAGACTATGCACGAGACTCTGGACACGTACGGCTCTGGCGCTGGTGGTACTCGCAATATTTCTGGTCACAACCAGCACGCTGTTGCTCTTGAAGCGACCATTGCACGTCTACATGCCCAGGAAGCCGCTCTCGTTTTCTCCTCCTGTTATGTTGCCAATGATGCTACTCTCGCTACTTTGGGCAGCAAATTGCCCAATTGCGTGATTCTCTCCGACAGTATGAATCACGCCAGCATGATTCAAGGCATTCGTCACTCGGGCTCCAAAAAGATGGTCTTCAAGCACAACGACCTCGTCGATCTTGAAGCCAAGCTTGCTTCCCTCCCACCTGAAGTTCCAAAGATCATTGCTTTCGAGTCTGTGTACAGCATGTGCGGTTCCATAGGGCCCATTGCAGAGATCTGTGATTTGGCCGACAAATACGGCGCGATTACCTTTCTCGATGAAGTCCATGCGGTCGGCATGTATGGACCACACGGCGCAGGTGTAGCTGAACATCTCGACTATGAAGCACATGCGTCTGGCCATACGAAAGGAACAATCATGGACCGCATTGACATTATCACCGGTACACTTGGAAAGGCATACGGCTGTGTAGGAGGCTACATTACTGGCTCCGCAAAAATGGTAGACACAATCCGCTCTCTCGCACCAGGCTTCATCTTTACGACCTCCCTACCTCCAGCGACTATGGCTGGTGCGAAGACAGCAATTGAATACCAGATGGGATTCCCAGACGACCGACGCCTCCAACAGTTGCACACTCGCTCTACGAAATCTGCATTGATGGAAAAGGATATTCCTGTTATGCCAAACCCCTCCCACATCATTCCTGTTCTCGTTGGCAACGCGGAAGTCGCCAGAAAAGCCTCAGACCTCCTGCTCAAAGACTGGGGCATCTACGTCCAAGCAATCAACTACCCCACCGTTCCAGTCGGCGAAGAGCGCCTACGTTTCACTCCCACACCTGGTCATGTGGAGAAATATCAGAAAGAGCTCGTGGTAGCACTTGATACTGTCTGGACACAACTAGGTATCAAGCGCACATCTGATTGGGCGAACCAAGGAGGCTTTGTGGGCGTAGGCATTGAGGGTCAGGGTGAAGTCGAGCCGCTTTGGACTGATGAGCAGTTGGTTTTACGCAATGGCGTGGAGAGAATTCGATTGAAGGTCCTTGAGGCAGAGAGAGCCATGGCTATTGATGAGGTGGACCAGCAGGCGGTGCCAATTGTTGCTGCCGCTTAAGCAGGCAACCGGGGGGATCTGTGCACGTGCATGCTAAAGCTGGTTTACGGCGAGCGAAAGAAATATTGAGATGTCAATTATGTCTACGTACGGTCATTGATAGGATATCTAGTTGATATAGAAGTCGCCTTATAAAGATTTTAAGCTTTGAGAGTGATATTCTCTCCCTTCCCTTTGACCCTCTTCTCCACGAAAACACCAAAGCTAACCTCGCAAAGATTGCTATTGACGGGTTTCTTTCCGTAGAAATTTGCTAGGTTGACTTCCATGCAAGATTGAGGCCTATAGTGCGACGCGGACTAGCAAAAATTACAATTAAGGATTTTGCATGGGCATTTTGGCCAGAGAAGTTTGCATTTTGGGATGTTTGACAGGTGGAAGGTGGATTCAAATCCGAGTATTTACCCCCAGGAGGAAATGACCTGGGACATTGAGAGTGCATGTCGGAGCAAAAGTAGAGGAGTTTCTCAGTTGGCATCGCTAAAGACGAGATCTCTGAGCTAGAATCTCGACTGTGAAGCTTGTTTACTGGCTGCATATAGGCCTGGAATGGGCAAAGGTACCATGATATTTGCGAGCAAAGTGCAAATGTCCTATGCTCATACCATCATACCATCATCACAAATCCTACCGCTTCTTCCTCCCAGCAGGCAATCTCATTCTCGGAAACACAAGCGGCAGTCTCAGTCTTGCAAGTCGATGCGTCATGGCCTCCGCTTTCTTGATCCGTAAAACCTCTCTCTCAGTCTCTGTAGGAGGTGTAACGGTGCAGCCGAGCTCCATGTAGTATTTCGAGATATCCTTTGTTTCGAGCTTGAGATCATCGCGTATATCATGCGAGTCCGTGACGAAGTTGTCGAGGCCGAGGGTAAGGGCGAGGATATGCGTGATTAGGTTATCGTAGTGCCACTTGTTGAGTGAACCTCCCTCAGCAAAACGTCGACCTAAACCGTTTACAATATCGCTACCCCATCTAGCGACAAGGTCCGGTATGTCTTCGAGTCTGGGTATCTTCCGTCCTTGTTTGCCTCTGGGCTTTATGTTCTTGTACCATTCCACCAGCAGAAGCAAATACCGCAGTGTCTTCAACTTTTTAACATCATCGCCCTCAACTGTAGCTTTCAACCTTCTTGCAACGAACATGCTCTTCGTTTGTACGTCCTGGCCCGCCTTGACCTTGTCAATCCACTCCTTCACTCCAATAGCCTGCAATACATGAACTCCACCAACCAACTCCTCAACAGGATATACCTCTGCAGGTGTCTCTGCATCCAAATGAGGTCTTGGACGGGGTTTTGCTTCGTCAATGTCTGCCTGCATTTCTTCTCTCGTAGGCATTAAGGACGTGGACGTAGCCATTGAGGAGACCACTGCTGAGGCAAGAGGGTCAAGCGCGGTAGATGACTGATCTTTTGACTTGGACTTGGAGGGAGAAGGTTTGATTGCATTGGCTGTGAGGGCTCGGATGGCTTTTTGGGATTTTTTTGTACCGAAGGCGAGGCCAAGGTCCTGGCGGGCTGATAGGAACTGCAGAGATAGGTGGATTAGTACTGAGAGCCGAGGAAATGTAGCAGTGAGTACTCACGGTGGAAACATCTTTTGAGTCTTCTCCAGCTTCAGTATTACCAGCCGAACGCAACGTGCTTCGAACAACTAATTTCCGAGCTTGTACCAACTGTAGTTTCCCACTTTCTGGATCACACACGCCAACATAGTGCTTTAAATGGCTCTCTGATCCATTGGAGGTTTCCTCGCGGGCGGTATAATCGAGCGTAGGGTGGGCTGAGGAATGAAGTAGTAGCTCTGGACCGGGCAATGATTGCCGTGAAGCATTTGAACTAGCTTTGGTATAGGGTTTCAGGGAGAATTTGGAGGGTAGATTCAGGCCTGGGGCAGATGCTTTTCATAATAAGCAAATGAACGCTGCGAATATAATTAGAGAGAACAGTCAGCGTAACCCACCCAGTACTGGCGTCCATTCGTCCCCTTCCTCAATCAGGGAGACATTGATGGATTTCGAAGGGCTCTTTCTAGCAATTTTCTGGCTCGTATGATCAACTGGCAGCTCACTGTGCCTCTTGCGTTTCTTTTCGGACATTCTGGCCTCCAGACAGTATATAAATGTATTTTTACTAGTGTCGGAGCGAAGCTGCGGAAGTCATTCCGCCCCTACCGTCTGAGAAAGGTACTTCGTAATAACATGATGATTTCAATTCATATTCAGTATAACATGACCGTAGGGTTGGGCTACTACCTCGAATTCAGCATCCATTTATTATTCTCCCTTAGAAGTATGGTCGTCCCAACTTACACCACTGACTCCCTGTACGTACGAAATAAAGCTGGCCAAATTCGCGTATTACCACTGATATATCCTTAAAAATACATGAAGCCTTGACAGACAAGCCGACAACTGGGTCTTGACTTCCGATCTTTCGTCTCTATAAAGACCGATCAAGGCGTCGAGGGTGTGAGGTCAGCAGACTTTACAGATCTACATGTCCAAACCCCGAAATAATGTTATCTCTCTAGGCATAGGAATGTTGCAAAACTGCCGAAAGCGAATAGATGAGTGTCTTTTTTATCAATATTTAATAAATCAAATCTGATTTGTCCATTTATATACCAGTGCATGCTATCAATTGCTCGTCAAATATCGACACAAATGTTTGCTTAGCCGAGGTCATACGTTGCTCCAAAATATTACTCTGCCTCGCGTTTGGGCGGAGGACGGTATGACTCAAGAGCTGCGCTCCTGGCTTCGTACCCCTCGTTGGACACCTCCTCAAAGGCCGCTCACTCACTGGAGATCATAGCTTATTCAGCCTCAGCTTCGGTTTCACCAGTTGAGGGGCTTTATACATATGATCCTTTGGCTTCCTCTCAGCGCCATGTCCGTCGAACGAAGTATGCTTTCGTTCGAAATGTCTGGTCTGCAACTCGTGAACTGTCCTAAGACCTCTTCCTCTGCATCCTCGTACAGCTCATCCCTGGACGATTTCAACTCGAAATCTTCCACGCTCTCTGTACCCTCCTCGTCTTCGTTGTCCTCGTGAAAAGCCCCCCAAGATTGTTGCTTACCCGGCCATGAGGCACGTCGTTGCCGAAGACCTTATCGCACCACTAACTCAGAACCTGTGATCTAGCAGGAATTAGCAGATCCTGATCCATGGCCAGCTTCACTGCCCTATACACAGAGTGATTAATTCTGCCCATCCTGACCTTTTCCTCCGCGGCAGAGACAATATTTCGGCCCGCAGCGGACCAGAATAGTTACCGGGGCAGGTGATCGTTAAGGCACCCTAAGATGACTACGCCTATGGAGCTTGTGTCCACAAGCTCGTTATAAGTGCCGTGAAAAGCTTCAGGGACCAGGTAGGACGGGCTACTAGCATCGTCTCAGAGATATGACGCGGCTTTCGCAAGCCGCAAATCACGGACTTTAGCGCAAGACTTAGCATATAGAGATGTGATCATGATATTGTCGAGCTTGATATCCTGATGTGCAACCGGCTTTGGCTGCGGGGTGTGGATGTAATCGAGAGCTTGCCGGTCCTGAGTCACAGCGACTCCATCATAGCTCAGCTTCTCCGTCCTATGCTAGGATCTGAGGCCAGTAAGTCCACGTTACTCCATCTCCAGTATCTATAGATTTACTTATCTGCATGATTTTAAGTCTCACGGCAATCCATAGGCGAAGCGCGGTTCTGTCCCGACTTTTACTTGGGCTAAGCTTTCATGTCGACAGTTATGCACGGCTTCAGTCAGCTATTCCTCGTCAAATTCCTCGCCGCTCTGGCGGGAGCCTGGTTGCGCTTTGGAGCGAGAAGGTTCCGATGCTTTCTCTTGCGTCTGGGAAGACGCCAGGTCCTGCGATGTCTGCTGTAGGACTTCGATCCTTGGCTCTTGGCTTAAGTGGTCCTAGAGTGCTATGGCCTCGTCCTCGGTGATAGTCGGCTTTTTTGCAAGATCTGACTTCGGGCGGTCGAGATGAGGTGCCCAGCCATCCCAAACCCCAGTTAGGTTCCCCAGTAGAGGGCAGGAAGCCATGACATAGTCGTTGGAACATGGTCACGCCCATGGACCATATGTCTACAGATGCATCGTATGGCTGATGCCAAATTCTGGAACCATGTATGTCAGGGTCCCCGAAGTGCCTTGGGCGAGTCCATCATCGGTAGCAAGGCCGAAATCAGCCAGCTTAGGCCATTTGTATGGCTGGAGGGACGTAATCAAAAAAAATTTCCGGTTTAACATCCCTGTGCATCACTGGCTTCGGCTGTGTCTGGAGGCAGTCTAACGCTTGCAGACCATGACAGAGAATCGCTGCCGTTTCTTGAGGGTTAAGTCTCCATTTCTGGAAATGCGATAGCAGGGTTCCATGTTCTGCAAACTCCGTGACCATCAGAGGGTCATCGTTATCGAACCTGTTCGCTATGTGCCCTACGATATTGGCCTATTGAGACTCGTCAGTACTATTCATATCTCATGGAGACACTCTGGCTTACATGTTTTAAGCCACCCAGCAGGTTTGCTTCCTTGATTCTAAAGCCCTCTTTGAAACTCTTCGCCGCATATTTCTTTCCACTAATTGCGTCCTTGACGATGGGGATGCTCCCAAAAGAACCAAAGCCCAGAACATGCTTCAGGCAATGATAGTAAGCTGGCTTCTAATTGGGATTCAAGCAGGAGTCGACGAAGGGAAATAGGTGAGTCTGCAATTAAGCGTCACGGCGCCTATCGTACTCCGCTCTATTCTTGCCATGGTGAGGTATCATGATGTACAGCTCTAGTCCTTTTGCGATAGTCACTCGAATAGCCTTCGCTTTTCTGAATAGGATCCAGGTGAACATCCTTCGAATTGCAGGTTCCTGTCCATTGTATTGCACAGAGCTAAAAGTTGTGACAACCAAGTGCTTAAACACAAGTCTACCCTTCCTATCCCAGGTGACGGCACAGTTCATGCTGCAAATCTGGAAATTTTAATCAGGTTTCCCGTAGAAGATATCGCATATCTCGCGGTTACTTCCCAACACGAAGCCCTTTCTCGAATCCTTTGGTAACTGGTCGAAAGACAGCTTTATCGTATGCTGAGCGTTTCGCTGAACTTCTAGCCCATACTCATCCTCGCCCACTAAATCGGACGATGCTTCGCTCGCTGTTCGACCTAAGACCCTAGAACGACGAAGGGTTGAATCGAAATGCATCGTGCGGATGCTCCCATGCCGTTGCCGGCTGCACCCCCGTGGCCACCAGATAATATATGTCGTTAAGATCAGCATCATCAGGCCACCAAATTCCCATCTCTATCAAGAACCTGTAATCCAAAAATATTTGGAGGACGGAGCCTTGTGTTATGGGCTTCAGGAGTCTTGAAGACCCGCTTGTGGTCAACCTTGGGGTTTCAGGACGTATGAAGAGCCCCAGACTCATGATATACTTTATCGCCGTCTCAAGATCCTGACGGAACGATTGTTTTCTGCCTGAAGCAATGATTTTTAACCAATTGCAATTGAGGTCAAAGGTCCAAGCAAAGTCGGACCATACATACTGTTCGAAAATCTGAGTTAGTGTTTTCACTACGTTATGATGCTAGTTGGTCGAAAGTGTTCAACTTAAGCACTAGCCTGTGACTGACCGCTGTTGATGGAATTTGGAATTCTAGGGAATATGGAGCGTACATGCTGTCAGGTCTAAGATTCGTCCTCACTGTGTTATGATGTTTCCCGCAGGAAAGTGTCCTGCACAAACACCGATTGGTGCTTGACTGCTGTTGTTGCCTATTAGGACGTGAGAAAAGGTAGATCACGGATTCTATTGACTATAAGTTTATTTTCACTATGCCGTGATGTTTGTAAAGTGAAACCGTTTTGCTCAGGCGATATTCCGCTTCTAACCAATTCCAATGGATGTTGGGAACTTGGGAGAGACGGATCATAGTGGCAGTGGAAATCCTATAGAATAGACCTTCACTATCTCGACCTTTGCAGAGAGAATTTTTCCCGCTCAAGCGATGGTCTTTAGCCCATCGCCTTCTGTGGGGTACGGCGTTTGAAGAACCGATACGCCATGATTGCTATCGTGCCTCCACAGGCATGATTCTGCAGTGTCACGATCTTTAGACTGTTAGCGTTTTCGAGAGGCCGATGCCATGGTCAAAGAAGCGTCGAAGCAATCAGCAACGTTTATAAGAAGGAACGAATCTTAGCCGGGGAGAACTATTAGAAAAGAACAAGTGGTATTTGCGACAAGAACACGTGCCACGACACGTATTGAGAGATGTAATAGCATACATGTGTGTATGTGGGTCTTCCAAAATGAAAGATCGTGCTATGGTACTAATTCATTCAATGAACAAGCGTCAGGCTGTAGAGTGTAAAACCTGAAAGTGATGGGTTGAATAGCAGCTCCGGCAACCTCCACAATTGCTACGCTACGGAACAATATACGCATAACTCACAGAACACTTCAGGATCACACTCAAAGACTTAAATGTAACACATTACGCGCAGCATAGACCCCGCTTGGTCAACGTCGTGGCTTCGCGCCAGTGTACCCGAGACACCGAAAAAGCAAACAACAATATGGGAATATTACGTATCCTATAGGCGCTATGAGTTGGAAGCAGCCAACAGCCGGGTTAAGTGCTAGCGTCATTCTTACTAGGGGATGCTCTTGAAGTTGAAAAACAAGAGAAGGGGCTTGATGGATTTTCGAGAGACGCGGATTCGAGTCTATATGGATTTGGCCTCCACCTCCTGAAGGCAAACGTTCAGAACACAATAGAATCATTGGAGGTCGAAAGAGAATCCATTCCCATTCTTGCATCACGACTTACACGGGCAGGAAAATTACTCGCTCGCTTCTCCCAGGAAGCTGATCCTGCCAGTACTATTCGTCTTCCTCAACAGCAATCTCCTCCCACAAATTCTCAGACGGCATCACGATCGGCAGAGCACCAAGGTTGTGTACCATGTAGCTCGAGTCAAGATAGCTTATCGGGTTTTGGACATCCAAAGTTGGGTCCAAATGACTGGAGCGCAATGCTGAGACCGTCACACTCAATTGAGATCTCTGAAATGAAACTAGATACCAAATTTCAATGTTTGGATGCGGCACAACCGAATGCACTACTTCCTATATCGCCGCTCAAAATGCTAAAGCATGTGTTAGAATCAAGCACTATATTCCCATCGATGTGCTCGGAAATTGGGCTCAGGGTACGGGTCAAGAAGAGAAAACATGACGAAGTCGATGACACTGATGTTGACGAGTCACCAAGCAAGAGACTGAAGGTTACGCATAATGACGGCCACCCGCACAAATTTAAATCTCTTAGGCTACGACATCTTCTAAACTCGCTACCACATTTGGAAATCCCAACCTGTCAATCAATGTCCAAGCCTACATTTTCACCGCTGTCCTTCTACACTAGATCCGAGAACCAGGTCAAGAAGAGAACATATGACGAGATCGACAGCTGCCATAGCGATGAGCCTCCACGCAAGAAAATCAGAATTTCGCATAATTGTGAAGAAGCCCACGCTATTGATATTGGAGCGCCTGGGCACGAGAAGTACAAAACTCTCAGACCCCACGATCCTCCTTCATCGGCCAAGGCAAGTCCGCCGGGACTTCACGGTCCTAAAAATTCACGGGGCCCGGCCATAGCAGCCAAGGTCACCAATGGCCTACAGCGACCCAGGAAAAATGTGAATAACCACAATATCGCAGTGGTTATTCCTGCTTCGTCGGCCGCCACTTCATCAGACAGTAACACAGCACCAATTCAACTTCGTCCAAGTCATAGCCTAACGTCGGATACTAGCCCGTCCGCTATCCTCGATGCTACTCCTCGAAGAAGCGAGCGTTTAAAACAGAAGCGATGAAAGCGGAGCGGGACCATATGAGCCAACCACTACCGGAAACGCCTACCTCAAAATCTCTCCCTGTCGATTCTCCCACTACTCGAAGAATCGAACGACTGAAACAGAGAACATTGTCTGAAAAGTCGAGCGATGGGGTGAAAACTAAGCCGTTGCTAGCTTCTCGGGCTCTGAAACAGAATCTGCGCACTGGACGGAATCAGAAGAAGCTTCGCCATACCATTCAGGGCGTAAAAGGTGGGGCCTTGGTAACGCGGACCTGGTTCGAATCGGAAGCTACATGCAATAAGAAGATTTCTCGACTAAACCCAAGGCACATCTACCGGATTCCGGGTACACTGTTTTTAGTTTGAGCAGCGTGATATTTTGGCTGCCATGGAGGGCATGGAGGAGGGAATAAAAAGTACCATTTGTTTTAAAGTTGGGGCTGGAGAAAGAATATTACACATGCTGCATGCCATACCAGCTGCTTGCGGTACAAGTAGTAGCAGTAGTCGAAATTTGAGAGGATATTATGAAGGAGATAGATAGAATTGGGAAAGGTAAGAGGGGTTTGGAGATATTTCTTGTTTCGTTTTAAGCGTTATTTCCCGCGGCGGATTTTCCTGATCGTCATGAGCTCTCACGCACCAATGTTGCGTAGAAATTACAGGTCATAAAAGAGCGTGGTTTCCCGCGAGCTGCTGCTTGCTTGATAGCGTTATTTCGATGAGCGGCTACTAAGGTATTCTATACCTAAAATGTCATAGACTTTCTCATTTATTTATGTCAATATTGATGAAAAGAACCGTAGACGGAATCCATCAACACAACTGTGATATTTCATCCCAGACAGGACTTGGACTCTTCTACGTCCAACACCATCCTTTAACTCTTCAGCACCTTCTGGTCTATGTGGGTGCTCGGGTACTTTCCTGATTTGCCAGGACTAAACTCGTCATCGAGGGTGGCGTAGTTGGTGGATAATAGTGTACAACTGAGGGGCAAACAACGGGTTGGGCTGCGATGAGTAGTTGAGGAAGCCGTTGAGGAAGCCAGGAGGTCATGCTTGAACGTCAACCTTAAGCCAAGCATGCACCCATCCTCATTGCACAGAGTATCCATCTTCATTTGTCTTCTCGGGGATGCTATTGACCTCAGAAGTAGATACAACGCAAAGAAAAGCATGCACGCCTCGCCTGCAAGCAATAAGCAACGCTTCAGAGGGCATTACAACCAGAATAATATCTACCGTCAAAATGCCCAGACATTATGTTCACTTCCACCGCACCATCGATATGAACTCTTCGACTTCGCAACCGCAATGTATTGCCATTCCTCATTTCTCATTTCATGTTCCCAATGTAGATGAACTCCCGTCTTATGTAGCTTTGTAGGCAGTCCCTATGTAAATCGTTGCGAACGCAGCGCATAACGACCGGTCTTCATTTGGAAGACCTATTGGCCTCCTTTTGTAGGAGATTCTGAAATTGCTGCTCTGTTTGGCCTCCGGGGTTCTTAAAGTTGGGCCCTACAGCTGTTGCATCCATCATCTTCTTGAACTGACGAATGTCAGCCTGTTGCTATGCATGCTTTGGGTCTTTATCGCCCTCTTTTGGCTCCAGAGTCTGTCAATTCGCCTTCCTCTTACGAAGACTACGTTCTCGAGCCCGCCAGCTTCGAAGCCGTCTGGGGAGAAACAGATGGAGTCGTATAGGAAAGCATGCCTCCAACAGGCTTGGCCCAATGATTGTCCTTTTTCGGTTTTCCATTTGCCCGCACATTCTTTTCATCAGGCTCTGTCATTCAACCTCGTTTTGGAACTTCGACATGTGGAGGAGCGACAGAGTCGACCCCGACAGGATGGTGCCTCTCCATCATAACCTTGACCAAATGCTTTGGCTTGATCTCATCGCGTTCAAGCAGCTGCTCTACACCCGACACAAAACGATGATGCTCAGCTTCATTGATAGATCTTTCGGATATAATGTGGCTTAGTTCCCGTGCGTACAGTTTCCGTGCTGCGTCAGCCAATGCGACTCTAGGGTTTCGAAGACCTTTTTCGGACATTATTGCATAGAATTCTTCCTGGGCAGCATCTTGAACGACCTTGGATATTGTTCCTCTTTCGCTCGGAGTCTCATAGGGGGATTCATTGGTATGGCGGAAGAGATTTGCAACTGCGTCACTCAAGGCGTCCAAGATCTCGGCCTCGCTAGCCTCAGAGGCTGTCGGTGATGGATCTGGTATCAGCAACTGTCTGTCCAATAAATGTTTATCATTGCTCTCGGGCGTAAGCGCTGGCTGTAGTGTGGCGAGAGCTGAAGGACCAGCAGAGCTTGAACGAGTATGAACATCTATGGATGAAGGAGGTCCACTGCCTTCAGAAATCGCATGCAATGTAGACGCAGGGGTGGAGTCCGATCGGTCATCTCTCGAGACTTGCTCCACACGACTCTCTAAACCAGTAGTAGGGGGCGGCATGTTCTGTGCGCGGGTACCAACTGGAGGAGCGATGGACAGGGAGTCAGCGTCCGTCATAGGAGGATGCGAGGCTGGGGGGATGGTAGATGGCTCAAGGGGCAACTCAGGACCAGTTATCTTGTCATGCCCGCCGGCTGGCTTAGTAATCCTCATTGAAGCTTGCTGCAACCCGGACGTCGTAGGTACTTGCGTGGCTTGCAGGACTTTGTGAAGGGTTTCCTGTCTTCTGCGCTCTATCATGGCAAAGTATTTCGCCGGATCTCGACGCCGCAGCTGCTCGTCTTTTTGCATTTGCTCGGCCTCTCTCTTCTCTGCGGCAGTCAGATTTTCGTTGTCCTCAATATGGAAGATCTCAGAAGGCGTGATCGACAGAATGTGGCTAAGAGATGCTTTGTTAGCTTCGAAGCGCTACCATAAGACATGTACATACTTAGTTCGATCATTTAACAATTTATCCAATACCAGAGGATCCTTCCCAAGGTGTCCACCAAGTTCTTGCTGCTCAATACGCTTTGGTGGAAGAAAGTATTTCCCCGTACCCTTCGAGGCGCTGCGAGTGGGATTCTTCTTGTCGACAACCCGGTTAGCAAGCTGTTCTTTGAACAAGCCTTGGTTCTGGATAACCCCCTCAAAAGTACCGGCAGCTTGTAGACGATACACGTAAACATGCTTCCGTTGTCCAATCCGGTAGGCTCTCCCAATGGCTTGTTGTTCCCATGTTGGGTTGAAATTTTCGTCCATAATCACGACACGATTGGCACCATAGAAGTTGAGGCCCGTTCCACCTGCTCTTGTCGATATTAGACATATATTGACTTCACCCATGTTGAAGTCTTTTGAGATTTGCTGCCTCTTATTGGTAACTAGCGTGCCGTCAATACGTGCATACGCCTTTGAAGCTTTGCTGAGCTGTTCGGCAATGTAATCCAGTGTTGCGATCCGATGTGAGAAGACGAGCACCTTATCATGAGCGGCACTGGCAAAGCACAGGATTTGCATGAGTACCTGCATCTTGTTCGACAGACACAACGCCTCCAGAGGCTGCGTGAGATTTTCGAAGAGATTCCTGCTTTTCTCTATAACCTGAGAAAGCGCAACCTGAGAGACTGGTTCGTCTGGAAGAGCTGCGTCTTCCTCTGAAACGAGCATTCCGTGTTCAAGGTTGGTCGGTTTTTGTTTCGTCTTGTTGACTCTTGGTTTATGCAGTGTCTGCCAGTAGCATTTTGGATGGTTGCAGAGCAATTGCAGGACACCAAGCCATGTCCATAGTGTCGCGTATTGAGGTTCATTCTCCCGACTGGCCATGCCCATGATGCCAACGTAGACATTATAAGCCATTTCTTGAAGTTCCGTCAGGGCAACCATTACAACAAACTCCGACTTTCCTTTGAGGTCATTTTGAAGGACGGAGGCACTAACTCTATGAACTTTTGGCTCCATCTCTAATTCTAGTGCCTTTAATTTTTTCATGCTTGTGCGTTTTTGAGACTGGGTGCTATCCTTGTAGAGGCCTTCACGAATGGGCTCTTCGTAAGTCGCTTTAAACTCTGTGCGGGTTCCGAGATAGTTCGGGGCGATCCAATCAATCAAAGTGTAATACTCTTCGAGGTTGTTATTCAATGGCGATCCAGTAAGAGCAACACGACTCTTAGTTCGGATTTGGTTCATGGCTAGATTGATCGCGGTGCTTCTAGTTTTGAAGTAGTGTGCCTCATCAGCGATGACGAGGTTTGCGCTTCCAACCAAAGCCTCCTTTATCATAAAATGCTCACTGTCGTCGAGTGGTGTTTTTTTGGGGCGCGCCTTCGCAGCTGCTCGAGATTTATTGTTTACCAAGCCTTTAAAGGCGTCATATCCGATTAGAAGTACACCGCCCTCTTTGCTCCAGGTGTGGATTTGGTCTAGACGTTCGGTCATCACTAGTGAACTGCTCACTTTCCTGACCTCGCCAATGTTTTCCGAACTTGGGTGAGGCACCCAGAGTATAAATTCGTCCCACCAGTTCTCCACCAATGCCGGTGGACACAAGACTAGAGTACGAGACTCGCGAAGCGTAGGCGGTACCTGTTGGCGTATGTTCTGATTTGGAGAATGCGATGCCTCGGAGAGGGCCACTATAAGCGCAATTATTTGCATCGTTTTCCCAAGTCCCATCGTCTGCGCAAGGAGACAGCCTTGAAGGTCATCATGATCCGCTGTAATCTCTCGCCAGAGAAATTGCAAGCCTGCCTTCTGATGTGGTCTTAGACGTACTCCATTGCCGAATCTGGGGTTCAGGTAGACGAAATCTTGGTCCTCCAACTTCCCAGGATTCATGACCACCCCAAACAACTCTATCCCTTCCTTTTCCAGCTCAGCAAATCTATCCTTCAGCTCTGCTCGCCGACGTTCTTCCGGGCGCCGACGCTCTTCGTCCGCATGCAGACGGTCCTGAGCAGCCCTTCTTTTATCTAGAGTAGCTTGGCTTTCTTGGACGCGGTATTTCCGTTGTCGAAGGGAGTTGTTTCGTGGATCTTCAGTGTCTTCTCGAACGATTTTTTCTCGCTTTTTCACTGATGAGACTCGCTTTGGGGAACCCTGCGTCTCCTTATAATGGCTCATACAATCAAGTAAAAACTCATGGAAGGGTCCATACCCATCTTTGTCCTCTAGCGTGGCTATGACATGGCGTGTTTTGACGCCTGAAATGTCGGCCTTGACAGGAATTGTCCAGCAAATCTGCCATATAGCAATCTGCATAATGCTCTCTGATAGGTCTTTATCCTTGCCACGCAGACGTTGCTTGTGGCTTCGAAGATTCTGCAACGCCACCGTCACGTCGATATGAGACTGGTCAACCGAGGACTTGTTCAGGTAGTCGAAGCTAGCTTTGCGACGTGGCGATGGTGTGTGAGCAATCATCCAAATAAGTACACGTTTCCGATCCTGTCGTTTGACTAACTCCGAAGATTCCATTGCCTCTATCGCATCAACATCTGTAAATGCTGGTAATGCTTTGGAAGCGATTTGGCACTCTACTTCAGTAGAGTCGGTATCAAGATCGATGATATTGGCGCTTTTATGAGCTATCATAGGCTTTCGAAATACAGGTGGCTTCTTGCCTCGACTGCGCCGGAAAATTTCGCTGTCGTTCTCGCTATCAAAAAGTGGCGGAGTTTTGATATCATATGAAGGCTCGGGCTTCACAGTAGGGTTTACCGGTTCCATAGGATCTGATAGCTGGGTCAAGTCGATGAAGTTAGATCGATCAGGTTGATTTTGAAAGATATGTCTATCTGAGTAAGTCCCCGACAATGGTTCTTCATGCCTCAAAAAAATCGAAGTTTCTTCCTCTATTCCCATGGGGCTCCTAGAATCTGAATGATGTTGTCCACTGTGTTCGAGAATGCCATTTTTGGTTACCAAACTAGGGCAGTTGGTGTTATCCTTCGCTTTGCTCGCAGTATCCTCAAAGTCAGCCTCGTCATCAACATCTGACATGCTTAAGTCATCGTCCCCAAGAATCCCTTCATTATTCTCTAGTTCCACTTCATCTTGAACAACGAAATCATCTAAGCTATCATCGGAGCTTTCTGATGCTTCCGCATCAGTCTCAAGTTCCTCTTCATCGTCCCTTAATCTCGTTGAGACTTCTTGTACAGAAGCGATCCTGGGCTTTTTAGGCGCAGGGGGTGGCTTAACAGGGGCTCTCTTGGACCTAAGCAGTGCCATTCTCCACTTATTATCTTCCCGAGCGAAAACAGAGGGTTGCATTATTTTGCACTGTTTCAGAATTTGAATTTTCCTGGACCAAACCTCTGCAGCAATCTTTTTCTTCAAGTTGTTGATACGAACATCAAGTTCATCAGTCTTGAAGGTAAGCGAGCGCATTTGTATAGTTGTGTCGCCATGCCGTCTAGATCTGACCCAGAACCTCCATGCCTTTCTCTGTAGCTCGGGCAGTTTCTTGAGTTTCCAGTCCTGTATTAGCTGCTTCATGGAAATGTCGATTATCTGATCAACCTCCTCACCTGTAAGCTTTTGGTGTTTTGACTGCCCGAGAGGTCTTGAAATCTCGCCTCTTTCTTGCTCTATCTCTCTCCATGTATCTAGCTCATACTCGCCTTCGGAGCCCGAGTCGCCATATAGAGGGAGAATCTTGTCTTCGCCGTCGACATACTTCCACTTTTCAAGCGCTGTCCATTCAGGATCTTCGTTCTCATCTTGTGCAAGAACCGGATCCGCCACATTGAATACATAGCCGTTCGACTCGGGCCTTAGAGCTGAACGGTTTCTCATCCACTTTGAGCGGTTTGATCGCAAGGTGGTGACGCCATCGTGTGAGTTCACAAATACCGTCATAGATAGAGGACGATGCTTCCTGCCAAGCCGGTCAGGATATGGAATGATTCCGATATGTTTAAGTCCATTGCGCTGGAGCGGGAGCCTTTGGCTTCGAAGGAAATATTTCATTCGAGCGTTGACATACAATCGCTGGCCGTTGCTGAAGGCATCTCTAGACACAACCCTGAAATTTCCAGAGTCACTCTCCAGGTCTTTTTGGGACATGTTCTCGAGTACCCAGGTTTTTTCAAGCTTCATTTCCAGGCCAACATCACTGTAAAATAATTCGTCCACACTCATTGGCTCGGTACCAGCGTAAAGCTGGTTTGGCGCCCTCTTCAATTTTCTCCCGTAAGGTTGTTGTTTTCGATCTTCTTCGGACGCAAGTACGGGAACACTAGTTGTGGGAGCGCTGAGATCAGGCTGGGTGAGTAAAATGGGTCTCAGTCGCTTCCGTCCTCGTTCATCGAGCGAAATAGTTCCAGCTTTTGGTTCTGGCACCTGCATCGTAGCCTCTGGCAACTGATTCTGCGTAGTGGAAGGTGGTTCGTGGCTACCTATCAAAAGCTCGCTGTCCTCAAAAGTTGACTGCTCGAGCATCGAGATTGAGCTGACTGCAACAGGTTCGATAGCTTTAGGACTTTCTGCAGGAGTATTTGAGGACTTGGGACTCCGTTCCGGTGAAGGATCTACAGCTTCCTGAAGATTTGCCGGCACCAAGACCGCAGATGGCCCTAGAACCAGCCTCCGTCTCTTCCTCCCTGTTTCGTCGAAAATGATGGTCTCTCCCTGTCGCTTGCCCTGCTCATGCTGTGTTCTATCCGGGACTTTTGAGGAACTGGTCTCAGGAGTCTTGTGGCCTATCGGGTCGAGATTTATATATGTCTTCAAAGCCCAGTCATCACTTCGGTCTTCCACATTGCTATCAGTCCTTGGCTCTGATAGAACGTGATCAAGTTGCGGACTTATTGAGATTAGCTTATCTGATCCAGGACCAGTTTGTGGTGCTTCCGCTCCAGCAAAGATGTTATCCGGCTCCGATGCCCCACCATCAGGAGTCGATGCCCGATCATCGATCCCAGCAGCAGTCTGCAAAATACCACCAAAGCTCATAGGTGATTTCAAGAGCCTTGTGACTCCCAAGGCCGTTCGTGGTACGTATTGCTGCGGAGACATCACATTTGGGATAGCAAACCGTGAATTTGATCCAAAGCTTGACACCCTGCCAGAGGCGACCATATGCTCTGCATACTTTTGTGACTGATCTTGTAGAAGTCTGGTCAGATGACTTATGCTAGCCCGGTGGCTCATAGACTTGATGCACCACTCATCGCGAAGGATCTTATCCTTGACCAACGTCAGCAACGCAAGCCCATTCACATCGAGCTTTCGAAGGAGGCTGGCCAGCGAAGCAGAATCTGGCAGAGACAATGTCCCGTTGGATCTCATCAACGGGCTATCCCTATTGGTGAAGGCGAACACCACCTGTTCGACATTCCAGTCCCATGGATCGTCTGCTGGAGGCGGTGCTCCTTCGATCGAAGATTGCAGGAACGGCATACCGGCTCATAGAGCATTGAACACAAGGTCTATGATAGAATTGAGTCTTGTATGCACCACGGAGGTGGAGTCATGAAGGATATAGGATGGTTACTTTGTATCTCATGATCATCCTGCCTATAGGAGGTATATGTAGGCTATTGGCTGTGCCGGGGAGGAAGTGCGGAAGTGAATTTGCTGTTAACGAGGCGGTGACTCAGATCTGGTTTCCTCATCAGTCACTTCGTCATACGAAACCGGACGAGTTCGATTGACCTGTAGACCGATTCTCTCGCTTTTGCTTTCTTTAAGCGAATCGACAACGGATTCCTGGGTAAGGACCCTTCGCCAGAAGCAGTGCGAAAACTAGCTAGACCTAAGGTAGGATTTGACATGAATGTGGTATCCTCAATATGATCAGTAACTGTTATGATGTGAAGCAGCGCGAAGCAGACCTCGAAATAGAGAAGGCGCGATGCTCAAATCCGGTACTTTAAGTCCGAGGCTTGGCGCCTGCAAAGCCTCAAGACTGATATTTCAATCCATCAAGCGATTCTCACTTACAATCAGCTTCTACTGGCAAGCATACAACTGTCATTGCCCCGGAAAACTTCCCAGAGTTTGACATTGATGGATGGCTGCCTCATTGTATCCTGACTACCCGCCGAATCTGACGACAGAGCAATGGGACTACCTGATCACCAATCTCAAGGATTGGTCAATTCTCAATGGACTCGCCGTTCGACCATCTCTATCTTTTGTACCCAAGGCTGTGGATCCATTACGTTGTCTTGCAATGTCAGCACCAGTATCTCTCTTCCCAAGCCTTTTTCCCAGAGTATGTTTCGAAGAAGCTCGAGCCATTCAAACAGCGTACAATGAGTTATATGCACTGATCGCAAGAGAAGAAGGATGGCTGCAAGAGGTAGTAGAAGAGTATGCAAGAACTCCCCTCTGTGCCGCGTTTCTTGATCTTGAATTTCTTGAAAGATACCTGGCTACGGGAACCCCACATGATGTTTGCCAAGCTTAGGCGAGAGTCTCTGTAGGCTGGTGGAAGTGGACGACTTTATTGCGAATTTGTGGAAAGTCCACCTAGCAGTGAAAAAAGAGTGCTACGTGCAGGTAGATGAAGCTCTATCCGAACATTCACTCACGAAGTGCTGACGTAGGCCTAAGCCACTGTCTCTCGGCATCTTTCGTTCAGATTACATGGTTCACAAAGATCCCTCCCACGCCGATTCCAATCCCCAGATTAGACAAGTTGAGTTCAATACCATTGCTTCCTCCTTCGGTGGACTTGCTGCCAAAGTTTCTGGTCTTCACAGGCAAGAATTTCGCAACCCCCAGTATCCGTCGTGTCTGTCCTAATTACATTCATAGCCACCTCTTTTCCATCTCAGCCTATCCACCAACAGCTCCTACTCTCATTACTAGATCCTCTCTCCCTCCTAATTCGTCTATAGTATCCATCTCTCGTGGCCTTGCCACAGCACACAAAGCATATGGGCTGTCAAAAGCTAAGCCTCAATTACCTCTTTGCATCCTTTTCATTGTTCAAGACCCAGAAAACAACGCATTCGATCAGCATGCATTGGCAAGCACCCTCCTCAATGACCATGACATTCTTAATTTTCGCCTTCCCTTTTCGAAAGCCCTAGAGTATACAAAGATACCAGCAAAACACCCATCCAGACCACTGGTATACGAGCCACCACACTCTCCGAGTACAGCTTATGAAGTCACGACCCTGTACTTCCGCGCTGGCTATGCTCCCACCGAATATACCTCATCAAAGTCCTGGGAAGCGCGACTTCACCTCGAGCGCTCGGCAGCCATCAAATGCCCATCAATCCTCACACACCTCGCTGGATCTAAGAAAATACAACAAGTCCTCGCCACACCATCATCGCCACATCTAGAGCGCTTCCTATCATCAACTCCTTCGGCACACTTCATAGAACGGGTCCGTGCTACCTTTGCGGCTATCTATCCGCTGGACGACACACCAGCAGGCAGACACGCCATTGAGGTTGCTACGAATGCAGCTAAGGCAAAAGGATATGTGCTGAAGCCGCAACGTGAGGGTGGCGGAAACAACATATACGGACTGAAAATTCCGCCATTTATCAGATCGTTGGGAGATGACAGCAGGAAGTACAGAGGACATATACTTATGGAATTAATTGAGCCACCTGCGTTGCGGAATAGCGTGTTCAGGAATGGGGAGGTAACTAGTGGAGAGGTGATTGGGGAGCTTGGTGTTTATGGGGTGTGCCTTTGGCAACATGGTGACGATGTACCAGGGCCAAAGATACTAGATAACTGGGAGGCTGGATATCTACTGAGGACAAAAGGCCGAGACAGTGAAGAAGGCGGCGTAGCAGCTGGATTTGGAGCTGTAGACAGTGTGTGCTTGATCGAAGTCTAACATTGTGTCATTTAGAGGGACATTCCCGCAAACCAGAGTAATCCGAGGCAACAGGTCCACGCAAAAACAACACATGCAGTCAAGAAGCGACGTAGATGAACCATGGTCCCATTGTAATTTGCACAATCGTGTTTGATCTTCAAAGCTAGATACATAATACAGAAAATTGCAGGCGGTTTTTACCCTTGGAGCTCATTTCCCGAAATTGATAACGTTCGCCAATGTATACCTTGTAAAGTATAAGCCTCGAAGTTGGTGACAACATCCATGCTCACATTCTTACGTCTTCAAATACGTATAAGTATAAAATATACTCGTGGACAGCTATTACATATCTCGAAGGGAACAAGACACAACGACACAACGAGAAATCCGTGACTTCTCCGCTTCTCCTCAGCTAGACCACGCTAAGCGTTAGCCCACACCACCACTGATCAGTGCTTCTTCGCAGCGACGGCTACTCAGAATGCTCACGATACCTACTTCCTACCAGAGGCACCGGCGCGTAAAGCAAAGAGTCAGACACCACTCACCGGTCCAGTAGTCAAGAATTCTACAGCGGCAGCGCAGACTT
Organism: Cetradonia linearis; assembly: GCA_003521265.1. Taxonomy (NCBI): domain Eukaryota; kingdom Fungi; phylum Ascomycota; class Lecanoromycetes; order Lecanorales; family Cladoniaceae; genus Cetradonia; species Cetradonia linearis. The sequence continues at coordinate 32,521 of QKZZ01001774.1, forward strand.
TCCCTCGGCGAACATTGCGACGATCTTCCTGGTCCATTCTACGGAGCTCGAAATCGCAACCAGCAGGCCTCTGGAATCCGGTCAACTCATCCGCCGTACCTGATGTGCCAACGACGAGTCTACCAAATGATCAAGACAGGCCAGATCAAGTCCCAAGACGTCCTCAGCAGTTGGTCCTGCGAAATTTAAAACCCCCTGAGACCCAGCACCACATTCAAAGTCAAAGCAGCCTCCAAGTTGAGACCTCCCAAGCCAGCGCTTCTCCAACCTTTCCAAGTCACCACAACATCGTACCTCGTCCTCCTCCGCCTACTCCAGAGAGGAGGACACCATTGACACAACCCTCACCCCCCACG
>QKZZ01001775.1:0-11242 GCA_003521265.1 Cetradonia linearis
GGATATGAAGGGGGAGTGGATCGTAGAGGGGGCGGCATGGTATGGCGCTCTCATGTGTACAATTCTATTGGGTTTGCACACTACTTCGAATCTCTATGGTAATATTGCCTCTTGCTGCTGACTCAGACGTGAATACTTGATATAAGGGCCCAAAGGACCAGAGTTCGCATCCTCCAATTCTTGTGCCATCATCAACGCCTCTACTTTCTCTTTTAGATGTACATCAGCACCATATCTCAGGAGAATTGAGAGTCCTGCAAATTCATGTAAAATGATGCGATGATGCGCTGTGGTGCCTTTTGCTATAGCAGAAATCTGAAGGTGTTCCAGTTCAAATGAGGCTCGGAAGCCTATAAATGACGCCAGTTTATCCTTATCGATGTGAGTGAACAAAGCTGTGTTGCCCAGAATGGCGATCCCGAACTTGAAAGTTGCAGGCTCGTTGTTGACAAAACCGAGTAGATCCTTAATCGTCTTCCGATCGGTCACGATGTCTATCGAAGAGAAGTCGAAGCCTAGGTTGGTGATTTAAACAGCACCAATGATGGGCTGTAAATGCGAGCCTGGGGTACGGTCGACATTTTGGTTGACATATTGTAGACCCTTGTCTGGCTCTAAGGACGGATTACTACCTGATGGCCTCCAAATCGGTGGGATGCCTTAATGCGGGTCAGTATAAGGATTCGAAGGTAAGGCCAAGCACAGGCTTACCAGGCACCAATATGGTAGGAGTTAGCTCATCTAGCCAATTGTATGAAGACACCGCTTTGAAATTCACACTCTGACAAGAAGCTCCTCAGCCCGATAGGCACCTCTGGTGTGGGAACCTCGTTATAGATGCGAAAATTTTTGTGGCTCACTGAGTCTAGTGATGTAGGAGGCAGGCCGTACTCTCAGTAATAGCCCACCGTACGTGGATGCAGCAGATGGTAGGTAATTTCTGAATGAAGAGTAATGAATCTCGAACAGAGGGACATGATGGCAGTTCTTGTCTAACGAGGAAGGAAAGAGACTCCACCACTTCCTAAAAAAGATACATTAGAACATACAAAGACAGTTGTGGCATCACATAGAAGACTTAGACAGGTAGTTAACGCTCTGATACACCGCAAACAGGAATATACGCTATCTTGACCTATTTACTAGGCCATCGTGGGACTTATTTCTAAAATATCATCTAAATTGTAACGTTATGCATCTAAAAAAACATGCAGTATCTTGCTTCAACTTTCGCCACGTCTCAATCCTTTGCCTTCTCCATATCTATAATCTCAATCATACATTTTCCCTTCAACCCTTCCCCGTACTGATCCAGAATCTATTGAACACCGCCAGCGTGCCCTCTTTGATCTCCGCTATGTATCCAAAAGCCATAACGAAGGCTTTTCTACGTCGCTTTCTCTTCATAATATCTACAACTCAATCGCAAACCTCTTCCTCACCTGTTCCCCAAACCGATAGAACAACAACGGCGCCGGGCTCAGCGCCATGCTCAAGAATGCAAAGACGCTCACCCCCCAGCCATAACCCACCTCATCAAATAGACTTGACGCCCCCAATGGCAAGATTCCGCCGACTATACTCCTAAAAACGGCGCCTGCTGCGATGGCTGAAGCGGCGTAATTAGAAAAGGAATCTACGTAGTAGTTTTGTACGGTGTTAAAGATTGTGATCTGTCCCAACCCGAAAAAGCCAGTGGACAGGAGAGGAACAGTCCAGTGCACCCTAAACTCCACCGTCCAAGCGAACCAGAACAAGCTCAGCGGGATAAGCACAGAGCCAATATTCGCTAGCGGCAATCTGAACTCCGGTTTCGATTCGCCATCGTTCTTTTCGCTGAGGTGTTTATACACGGTATCGATTTTCGGGACAATAAAGCAGACGGCAATGAAGAAGCCTAGCCCAGGGCCGAGATACATCAGACCAATTTGCGTGGTGTTGAAACCGTAGAGAGAGCCGTAGATGGATTGGAAGTTTGTATACAATGAATAAGTGGTGCCGAAGAGGATGGCTTGGTAGATTGCCATTGTCAAAACAATAGGTTGTGTGAAGAGAATTCTGAGGGGGCGGGACATGCTGGAAATCAACTTTGTGCGGAACGGGCGGTCGTCTTGTCCCGCTATACTGTACTTAGTGTTGTCGTCATTATTTGAGTAGCGGATGTAGGATTCCTTGCGGGCTTCAAGGATAACGGGGACGTAAGATTCTTTGAGGAAGAAGAAACCAATTAGGGTGTTGAAGGAGCAGACGATGGTGAGGATCCAGAAGATCCACCGCCAGCTTAGGTATTGGACTATTAGGCCGCCGAATAGGGGACCGAGTGTGGGGCCGATGAGGGGGCCGAGGAGATACCAGCCGAAGACACCGCTGGCGTTCGTTAGCAGGGTGCCAGAGTGCAATTGATGATACAGTGCGAGGATTTCTTTTCGAGGGAAGATATTGCTGAATATTCAACTTACGCTCTCTCACTCGGGTCGAACATATCACTAATTGTACCGCCTCCATTGGCAATACCCACGCCTACCAAACCAGTCAGTTACCATTCCTAGATCCTTAATGGAAATACCAGATCCGGCGGAAAGTATACTTCCAAAGAATCCACTGATTGTCCTGACCACGATCAAGCTCTCAATGTTCGGACTCAAAGCTGTAGGTACCTGCAGTATTGCAAAGATTGAAAAGCAAATCAAATACAATTTTCTTCGTCCAAAAGTTTCTGATAAAGGCGCAAGAATAAGAGGTCCAATGCCGAGAAAGACCACAAAACCGGTTGTGGCACCAACGACTTCGTCCCCAGAGGAGCCCAGATCTTTAGCTATTTGTGCTATACCTGGAGTGAACATGGAAGAGGCCAACGGTGAAAGGACTGACATGTAGACAAGTTAAATGCGGCAACGATGATGAGTAGAACTGAGAGGCAGACCTGCCATGAAGGCTATGATCCCAACATTCAGGAATTTCCTTCCCTTAGGCCAATTCCTAGGGTTCTCCTTGTCTTCCTTTGAGAAATCAATAATCTGTAGTATTGTTAGATGCGCGTCTTTTCATTATGCAAGCCAAATACCTCTTCATCTCTATCCTGTTGGCCATTAGCCTCGCCGTTCCGGAGTAGCGGTGACCGCTCATCATTTCCGCCTGCCATGTATACCGAAGATATGGATGCATGTATTTGTGGCGATCATTGTTTATACATCACCGTAGTCTTGCTAAGGCTACTTTGATACTAGCCTATCAAAGCTAGCTCTCTCGGCAGAGAGACCCTGCATTTAGTCATATTCTTTTCTCACCAATCAGCTGCACGTCAGAGGATCAAACTGTTTCAAACTCGAGTAAACCTCAAATGGTCTTAGCGTATCCGAACTTTTGCCATGTATATTGTCACTAGAAACAAGACCTTCTCAGCCTCAAAACCCGTCGTTGATGGTTGAGTTACTGGAACTGTGTCAGCAAAAGAATAGTTTACTCTTGAAAGAGTACTCGTGACTTAGGCGGTGCTACATGAAGACATATGGGAAGAGAATTGGCAGGCTAGGTTTGACGCATATGGTTAAGACCGAAGCTCGCTCATGAGATTGAATGCAGATATATTGGAGTTACTCTGATATGTGACGTCGAACGGTTTGTCGCCTCTACCTAGTACGCTTAGGGACTTGCACATGACTTCAATATTGAAAGCGAGAATTCAGAAGAGTTTCAGGTGGTGTGTCGCATAGCTCACTTCTGTATTACGTACTACCAAATATACCTCTTACCGAGCGAAGTATTGCCTCAAGTGAAACAAAACATCAAACAACTTCTAGTCCCGCGTCTCAACCGTGAATGACTCAATTCTAGTATGATTCTTTGCTATCTACTGTTTTACAATCTCCAGACATAGATTATCAAAGTTTCAGTATCCTCTTATGTATATTTTTGCTGCTTCAGGTGTATTCCGAGTGGCCTCGTTACGTCCTCTGATTGTAAGTCTATCGAGTTGTTGGTATCTTTAGAGAGAGCAGAATCTACTTGAGATATGTATTGTCATGTTTTCGAAAGGATTGTTTGACACTTTCGAAGCAGTCACTTAGTAAACCGTTCTTGCATTGCTGGGCTGCGAAACGAGCGATATGCAGTATAGGTGGCTCTTGGAACGGCGGTGTTACTGCTCGATGACTCTACCCAATCCCATTCTCTCTACACTACGATCCTTCTATATACGTGGCTTTTCAGAGGATAATTTGCAAGCAAAGATCACGAATCAGCTATGTAGAATGAAGACCTATCCATCTGCCACTTCGAAATCCCATAAGAACAATTTGATGGGTTAATATCAGTCAGAAGCCGGGTCTAGCAACCCCCAGCTGTTAGGCTTTCCAAGCTTCAGTGTATGAAGAAGCTCGACTCGTGATTTCGAAGCAGTGCAACAATGATAGACGGGCCCGTCTTCAGTCGCCAAATGACTGCCCAAAGGGGCTGTTCGGAGGCATTGCGACTGGAGGCGGCAATACTGCCATGTCGGTCATTGGACACAGCGATGTGCGCTGTGTTTCTTTCAGCATTGTGGTGTTGTTACGTCTCAAGTGTCAAATAGATTTTTCTTATAATTGGCGTTACCTAAGAATACAATCAATGGAACTAGAGCTGCAGGCAATTCGGCCGGAGGCGCACGCGGCGCGGGGAAGCTGCTCCCTGCACGGCATGCATAGCGACGCCGCCTTTAGGGCTTTAGGGCTTTAGGGGCCGAGGCTGGGCTCTTAGAGCGTGACGCGTGGGGTGAGATCCCTTATCCCAGGATCCTCCCGGCCGCTAAAGACAGAGAGACTTCTCATTTCTCGCCTGAACCTCATTCAACTTCTACAATTGCCTCTCCACCACCACCGCAATGATCAGAATCATTGTACATCCCTCTCACCAAGTTCGTCGCTGACGGGAAGCTTAGACCACACGGCACACGTACACAGCCCACCCACCCCCGCGAATGCGTCACAGTACCAGGCGCATCATCGGCAAATCTAGGAACACACTATAGTATACATTGGAGACGCCCGTCATCAAAGCCGGCCAGCTCGCAACCCCTCAAAAGCCAGGCACGATATATCCTGGGGCTCCCTCAAAATACAAGCGATTGCCACTGGAGCGCAAAGTCTTGCGGCAGTACCCAAAATTTAGTCTGACGCTCATTGCGCGCGGGGTGGACAAGATAGCTGTGGTTCCCACGGGGCATGGCCTATGATTTGCAGGCTGGCGTTGAAAGGCTGACTGCTTTCTCTGACGACTTATCCCCCACCCTCATACCGCCGGCCGAACTCCCTTCCAGGGGTGATATTGTGACAAATAAGTCGAGTCCAAAGCAACAGGAAGCGGACTCGGAGGACATCGGCCCAGTCGATGGTGTCAGGGTATCTCAGCCCTCAAGCAGGGCTTCAAATACGGATCTACAGATGCTTGGCTGTGCCCACGCCACGGGTCAGACAAGCACAGGCGCTAAACCAATCGATGTTCTCTTAGCTTCGGCAGTGGACGGTTCAGAACGGTCAGATAAGAGTGAGGAGCCCATGTCAAGATATCAGGAATCTTCTCCTCTCAAAGAGTTCATGAGGAATCGAAGACCGTCAATTATCTTCCACCCACAGGTTACACTAGACTCGGGCCATCGTCGGCCCTTGGAGGAGCCATTGCCCAAACTAGCTATTGATACGAGAGCTCAAAGTCGTCCCACCGTGCAAAATTTGTTCTGTCACCCGGTACCGTCTCCCTTATTGAGAAGTCATAGCGAAGCACATATCGCAGATTACGACAAGGTGACCGGCGAGCTTGCGGGTTCACCATCTCGACACAATCACCATATTGATATACCACGTTCACCGGGAATTTCGTCCCACTACCTATTACTTCAGTCTACCTGCTATCCTGAAGGACGTGTGATACGGGAGTGTGTGCCAGAACAAGACGCCTCTTTGACATCCGAGTCCACCAATTCGCCACCAGTTTCAGAAGTACAAACACCGACCGACAACATGGACCTGTTTATCTCTCCACTCTCTGCCCGATCTCCCTTTCCTGCTTTTCCATATCCTTCATCCCTCGAGGATTCGAGTGCCTGGCCCAAACCACGACGGCAACCATCTGCTTCTAGGGCTAGGAGCTACGCATTTGACCGAAAGTTAAGCATGGGCCAAGCGGTCAGGAGCTCACGAAGCTCTACAAGGCGTTCCACAGGGCGTTCCATAAACTCTTCCATGTCCCCAGCTACATCATTCCTTTCCAGATTCGCCACCAGGGAAGAACGGTCTTCACCCGAACCAGACAACGAAGGCCAAGAGGTGGGAGAGTACGTCATAGGCAAGCAAGTTGGGTTTGGAGGCTTTAGTACGGTAAAGGAAGCATATACCATCGAGGGCGACGAACGCATTTGTCGAGCTGTGAAAATCGTCAGGAAGCAGCTCCCGGGCAAGGACGAGTCGGAGAACGATTCATTCCAGGCCGAGTTCGAACATGAGATCAGCCTTTGGCGATGCCTCGGTCACCGCAACATCCTTCCCTTGATCGAAGTGTATGTGACCGACTATGCTACATTCTGCTTCACAAAGCTCAATACTGGTGGGACACTCTTTGACCTGGTGAGAGCGAACAGGAAAGGCATCGGTGGAGATCTTGCACGGCGGTACGCTTATCAACTTGCCTCAGCAATACGATACCTACATGAAGATGTGCGAGTTGTGCACCGCGACATCAAGTTGGAGAACTGTTTGATAGACGTCTCAGACCATGACACTGCAAAAGATGGGGGCAATCTACTCTTATGCGACTTCGGGCTGGCCGAATTCATTTCCAACGATACTAGGCGGAGTTCGATTGATGGCCTTGAGCGAGCAACAGACCGCCCACCACCAAGAGGTATTGGTCCCTCCGATACCAGCACGTCGATCGCAGGCAGCCTACAATACGCCTCCCCGGAGCTTATCATGAGTCCAGCAGGATTCCTGAGCCCAGTTGTGGATATATGGGCATACGGAGTAATAATCTACGCTCTCCTTGTAGGAGATCTTCCCTTCCAACATACATTCCAGCCGAGAGTGCAGATGATGATACTGGCTGGGGAGTGGAATATGAGGGCTCTTGAGAAAACTTCGGGCGCAAGAGGATACGAGGAGGAGGTATTGGAATTCGTGTCGTCTTGTTTAGAGATGGAGAGTGAGCGACGCTGGACGATTGCTCAGGTGCTCAAGAGTCGCTGGCTGGACGGATGCCAGGAGATGCTTGAGGAGCAGAATGACAGCTGGAAGTTGTGATTCACTCATCGATATTTTGTGAGCGTTCTAAGCGACGAATGCATTATGCCTTTCTTGCGGACTTTGGGTGCGGCGCTTGGACAGCGAGTCCGGAAAGAGGACTCTACGACAGCAAAACCGTGATTGAGCGAGGATACCCCCTTCCCTTTGTTTCCAATTACTGTACTCGTGCGTTCGGTTCGCTGGGACATGTTACATTCAACATAATATCAGCTGGGGCGCTTTTCACCGCCCCCTGCCCCCCTCCACCTGTACTAATGTCAAACGCTTGCATTCCACTGCTGTGAATCGCTGGGTTGTGGCTTCACTTGCATGTAAACTATCATTCAAATATTCGTCTATAGTGCATGAATCGAATCAAACTATTGACACCAACCTGTACAGCCACTCCGCCGTATGGTATCAATGTTCTTCCTCTACCTTCATGGAAATCAAATTGCATCATCTCCGGCCCTCGTAACTTTTCCACTCTAACCTGCACTATCTATTTGCCAAGAGGTAGTCAGATGTCTTAGAAGTTAGTGGTGATACTGGTGGCTTGTCCTACAGAATGTAGCGAACAACAACACATGAACACTAGATCTCATTGGAGCAGAGCCCTCTCGGCACTCGGCCCGTCCTTGTCTTGTTGTTGTTCTTCTTTTCCTTCTCGAAGCGAGCAATCACATGCCTCATATATGTCTTAGCGGCTTGGCAATCCCATCTAATGACCCCTTGTCCTAAAGTGTAAAGACATTCTACAAAACTTGCTCTTACGAGGAGAAGACACTATATTATTCTGTTGCCGGCGTTGAATGCTTGTATCCCACCAGGACTGATCTCCCTTCTCAATGCAGCTGTATCTGGCTACACCATTATCTCCCAACCTGGAGAGACAGACGTTGCTGTGTGTTTGGTTGTCACCAGAAAAGTCTCCAAACCCCCACTCTCTTCCTACATCTTCCGCTGTTGCACCGCGCTTGGACCAACAGTGAACTGTCGTTGAGGAAAATACAAAAACCGAACTAGACATCCACCACCACGAAACTTCTAAAAGTTTTGGGAGCGGCGACTGGGCGCAACCACATACTGTATGCAGCGACTCTCGTCACAGGCGACATCAGCGAGGGAGACTACCGATTGGGAGTCAAAAACCCTACACAGTAAGATTCTATACAAGGACAGCAGCAGGTGCTGAAAGGACGGCTGACAATTGCACGACTAGATCTGCATCTCGATAGTAAGAAGGCAACATGGTGTGGGATCAATTATCAGTCAACAAGCCCCACTGGGCTTATCTGATCATTGGAGGATTCACCAGCTTATTCATGCTTGTATCCCTCTTCGTGAAGGAACGACTCTACATCGGTGAAGCTACAGTAGCCACCATCTGCGGCGTCATATTCGGCCCACATGCGGTGAACGTCTTCAATCCTCTCACATGGGGAAACACAGACCAAATTACGCTCGAATGTTCGCGAGTCGTTCTTGTCGTGCAGTGCTTCGCTGTCGGTGTCGAGTTGCCAAAGGCATATATGGAGAGACATTGGAGATCAGTGGTGTTCTTATTGGTGCCGGTTATGACTTTTGGGTGGCTAATGACCGGTCTCTTCATCTGGTGGATGATAAAGCCATTGAGCTGGCTAGAAAGTCTTGCTTGTGCAGCTTGCGTGACTGCCACTGATCCTGTGCTGGCCTCGTCCGTAGTGGGAAAAGGAAAATTCGCAAAACGGGTACCAAGGCATCTCCGAGACCTGCTTTCTGCCGAGTCCGGATGCAACGATGGCATGGCATTTCCATTCATCTACTTGTCATTTTACTTGATCCAATACCGACCCAATGTATCTGAAGTAGCACAAAATTGGTTCTGTAACACCTTGCTCTACGAGTGCATCTTCGGTGCTACATACGGTGTGCTCATTGGCTATATGGGACGTCATTTAATCAAGTGGGCCGATCGAAGAGGGTTGATTGACAGAGAAAGCTTTTTGGTCTTCTACTTTGTTCTAGCGCTCTTCTGTGCCGGTACTGGAGCCACACTTGGGACAGATGATCTATTGGTAGGCTTTGCTGCAGGAGTAGGATTCAGTAACGATGGTTGGTTCACCCATAAAACCGAAGAATCACACGTCTCCAACGTTATCGATCTATTGCTCAATCTGGCCTACTTCGTCTACCTGGGTTCAATCATACCATGGGAGCAGTACAATAACCCCAGAATTGGTCTCACCCCATGGCGATTGGTAGTCATTGCTATCTTTGTCGTCTTATTCCGACGAATCCCCATCATGCTGGCGCTAAAACCTTTCATACCGGACATCAAGACTTGGAGAGAGGCACTTTTCGCTGGCCATTTTGGGCCCATCGGAGTGGGTGCCATCTTTGCATCAATACTATTGAGAGCTGAACTGGAACACGATAGCACCGTACCGCTAGAAACCCTATCTAGCGATCCTACTTCGCATAACTACTATATTATACAGATAGTATGGCCACTGACCACTTTTCTAGTCATCACATCGATCCTCGTCCATGGCTCATCAATTGCAGTTTTCACCCTCGGCAAGCGCATCAACACTCTCACAATCACTATGTCTTATACTCAAGCCAACGATGAGGGTCCATCTTGGATGAATAGACTACCCAGGATCCAGTCTGTGGCAAGATCATCAGTGTCTAAGAGTAAAGAGGACATTATGGATGACTCATCAAATGAGAAGCTAGTGGAACATGCTCCTCCTGGTACACTTGGCCCCGTAGGGTTTCCAGGGAATTTCCTCCGCCGCCAAAAGGAAGAGGACACACCTCTTCAACCACCAAAGCCGACAAGAAGGAGATCAAAATGGGAATCTGGAATGGGTCCTGGCGGACGGATTGAGCAATCGGCTATTGCTCCTCTGCGCAGACCTGAGGTCGCAACTCCAGCGGACAGTACCTCTGATAGCTTGGCCGAGAAGGTAAGCCCTACTGATAGCAAAGAAAGCGATCAACCGGATCAGTTGGACATGGAGGACGCGCAAGAGAAACGTGAACGGATGGAAGCAAGATGGGGCTCTAAACACGTTGAAGAGCCGGAAGTGGAAGCATTTGAGGAAGGGGATGAGTTGGTTGTCGAGGACGAAGAAGGTGAGGTCTTGGGCACGCATCATGTACGAGGCGAATCGGATGCTGAGAAGCGACAACATGTGTGGGATGATGAAGCTGCCCTTCGAAGGGAGACAAGTGGCAAACATGCCAAAGGAAAATTCCATCCTCATGAGAGGAATGAAGGCGAAGAGCTGGAGCACAAGATCCCAGAAACCCTTACTCACCCAGAGCAGGCATCGCGAAAGATGTGGAAGAAGCTTGGTGCGTGGGACGGCTGGAGAGGGAAGGACAGGGAAACTGCTGGACCATCAGAGCCGCACGAGCACAAGCGAGGTCCTGCTCATGCTTATCAATTCGGTAACACTATTATCGTTGAAGATGAGGACGGAGAAGTTGTAAAGAAGTATGACCTCCCACACCAGTCAAAACGACGTGGATTACGAGGCGGAGTACAAGATGGGCCAGGACACTTGGACACCACAGTGGTGCGACAGGGTCTTAAACGGATGGGCACATGGGCAGGTCTTGGTGGAAAGACGGAGGATGTATCTGAAGGTGAAGCCGAAGCCGAAGCGAGCAGCCAAATCAAAAAAGTGCCGTCGAGGAGACATAAACAACCTGCCGTTGACCCAGATGACGATCGCATTCGTTTCACCCTCGGTGGAGCTGGTGGCCGCCGTATGAGCAAGCAAGACTTCATCGAACAAATCCAATCAATGGATCCCAAAGCCCGTGTAAAAGCCGTCGAAGACAGCGACGCCCCCGAAGACCTCAAACAAGAAGTGCGCGCAGGTGCAGCCAGTCAGACAAGCCCACTAGCAAAAAGGCGAGCAAGCAACAAACTTATCTCCAACACTTTATCACCACACAATGAACAAGGAAACGACCACATGCCGGTAATACGC
>QKZZ01001779.1:0-11359 GCA_003521265.1 Cetradonia linearis
CTCGGATCCGCCAAAAAGGGTATAGCGGGCTGGTAGACAAAGGCTGAGTGCAATAATCTTGTACAGGAGGCAGAGAAACTTCTAGAATGCCAAGGCTGAAAGGACGGAATTCCTCCGCTCAGAGCTAATCAGCTATGTTGGGTTGAGGATATAAACGTTGCTGGGAAAGGATATGCGACATAGTTGTGATGCGCGAGAGACATAGCAGACGGCATCGATTGGAAAAGCAGCGGAGAGAAACTGTGCTCTACGCTCTTTAAGCTCGAGACTGGGCCATGTTGAAAGACCTTTGATTGACGCCTGCAGAGTAGACCCGAAGAAATTTGTCAAAGCTTACTGGCATTCATTAGCAACACGCACGCGAATGGGACACTTGAAGGCCAATGAGCAGTTATACAATAAACGCTCTCAGAGGCACAATGACCCAAGGACCTTCAAATTGCTCTGCGCGGACCCGATCTCTTATGGGGGATTGTCATCATCAGCAAAGTTCCCCCCCTCATTGTCTTGCAAAGGCCTCTCGTGCGCGTGAGAAGTACTTCCATCCTCATCCCGTATAATTCTAGAGGCCCACCTAGCTGACATAGAGTACGGACCCCACTGAACCATAGGTCCTTCGTTTTTGGATTCTTCTACCCTGTGTTGAAGACTCAAAAGAAGCCCTCTGAGACTGGCTGTAGTAGTTGTGACGTCCCCTCGGTGCGTGCATTGGGTCTTTTATCTTGTTGACATCTTCGAGGTCTTGACTTATTGAGTGAATAATCACAATGATACTGGCTGAGGACGACAAGAATTCGAATCAGACTAGAGGGGAAGCCTGTAAAATAGTATGATATTGAAGAATTGCTTAAGGATCATGAGCCGATAGAGTGGCTTGAGATCTTGCATTCGACAAGAGCAGAGATTCGCTAGGTTAGTAATTGCCTAAGACTATGGCTGAGTCCCCATATAGCCGCTCTTCAATGGAGGTGTACAGCTGAACATCCGTAATGAGGGAAACGATTTACGGTGATGGGTATGAAACGAGAGAATGCATTGCGGAGTGTTGATTACCGTGGACGCCCGAAATATATGTGATGGTGGAAGCATCAGGCTGTGGAGCGAGGACTGCATCATCCTGATTGCGCTATTACTCGATCAACTTAGATGTAGCGCCTTATATCACATAAGCCCGCAGCCTATTGGCGAGACGGCAATCGTTGGGCTGAAAGCCACGATAACCTGGTGGTCGTTGATTGCACGAGCCCGAATTTCACTCAAACCATCTCGAACCCACTACACGCATGCATTGCGTCCCTACGTCGCGGCCTATTTGACTTCTCAATCTTTGGGTCGCAAAACGAGGAGAAAAGGGTGGCTTCTAGAGGCTACATTGAATATGCGTAGTCAAGGAGCACATTAGACACCCGTACGATCCTCTGCTATATTGAAGTGTTGAAGGAGGAGTTGCGCGATTTTGCAAAATATGATGGCTTAGAACAAGGCATTATTTGTTTTGTATCATGTAAGAAAAACAAAGTACAATTTTGTAGAAGCTGAACAAGAGTGTCTTCTTAAGCTAGACTTCAAGTCTCACCCTCGCCTTCTCATCCTCATCACTGCTCACCCCATCTATATTATCATGACCCATAGCCTCCCTTCTGTGCACAACAGCCGCTATGGTCTCCGTGCCCGCAGCATCACCCATATCATGGTCATGTGCAACGCCGAAACGACGACCCAAGTTCTCTGGACCAACAAGGGCTATGAGGATCACGTATGCGAAGACGCAGCCTATGAAGATGCAGATGACTTTGCCGTAATCGTACCGCTTGGTCTTACCAAGTGGTGGTAGGGGGAAGCGCTCGCCGATTGTGGATTCGATAGTCGAGGAGGCAGAGGAGGCGAGGTTGCCGAGTTGATAGCTAGTACCGACAACGAAGGTTCGGAAGGAGCCGGGTGATAATTCCATAAGATGGATAGGGATAACGCCCCATGCGCCTTGGACACAGAATTGCTCGAAGAAGGCGGCAGCCATGATCTTCTTGCTGCTGACGAAGGTGTAGGGGTAGACTAGGGCGCCGCCGAGGATGGACATGATGATGATGCTGAAGCGGCGGCCAAAGATCTGGGAGGAATAGCCGATTGTGGTGCCGCCGGCCATGGCACCGAGGTTGGCAACGACCTGGGTCACCGTTATTGCGTTGGCAGAAAAGCCGTATTGGTTCTTGATTAGAGTGGGGTAGAGATCTTGAGTGCCGTGGGACATGAAGTTGAAGCCTGCCATGAGGAGAACTAAGTAGATGAGGAGGAGCCAATGTTTCTTGACTGCGACGCGGCCTTCAGTTAAGAAGGTATTGGTGACACTGCCCTTTGCCTTGCGAACCGCAGCCCTCTCCCTGTAGGATGCGGTTTCAGGGAGGCAGAGACGAAATATGATGATGAGGACTGGTGGACATGCGCCAAACCAGTACAAAGGGCGCCAGCCGTGGGATGTAGTATCCACTAGGCCACGAGCGAAAGCTGTGGCTAGTAGGTAGCCAAATGCGTAGCCTTGCTGGAGCATTCCAGAGACTATACCGCGTGCTGCCGCGGGGCAGTCTTCCAGTGCCGTAGCTGCTGCGTTGCCGTATAGACCACCCATAGCGATACCGAAGAGGGCACGACACGCGAGAAATTGTTTGTAGGTTTGGCAGAAGCCGGTGCCGAGTTCGAGGACGATAAAGAGGATATTATTGACAATAAAAGGCCACTTGCGGCCATATCTATCGGCTGCAATACCTGCGAACAGTGTTAGCTGACTTTTATGTTGCTTTCTAAGGAGGAAGGCTCACCGAATATCGTACTACCCACGGATCGGAACATGAGCACCAAGGTAATGCCCCAGGTAATCTGAGAATTGGCTTTGCCGAACTGTTTGGCCAATTGCTCAACGGTGAGCGAGACGGTGAAGAAGTCAAAGGCATCCCAGGACCATCCGAGGAAGCCGACAAGGAAGAACATCCATTGCTGAAAATTGAGCAAGGCGAGGAGCTTGAAAGGGTTGTCAACCTTGTTCATTGGAGGCTTGAGAGTGGGGATGCGAGTCGCGATATATCTTCCAACACTCATCTTCTGTGTGTCTGGCACATCGTACGACTCGTCGCGCGAATCGCGCAGCTTGTCGTCGTGGTACGACATGTTGACTGGTCGTATAGCCGGTGGAGGGCGGAAGACTGTCAAACTGGAGGAAGAGGAAGGAGGAGAGAGAGCTCAGCTGATAATCCATGATGCCAAGACTGTCGAGGCATGCATCCAGCCAATTGCCATGTAACCGGTGCCTTGTTGAGCTGCTAGTAAAACACAGTTGGGCGGGGTAGAGCTATAAATAATAATAAGGAACGATAGCAATTGAAGCGCACCATCAGCAGTAAATATATATACTCTTGTACCCCCTAGCGAGCAGGCGCTAAACTAAATTAGGCTAACTACCAACAAACAAACTCAGACAGCTTGTCTCCCGGAGATGAGCACTCGTTTCACCGTTTCACCGGCTTTCAACGGGGCTCTAACCCTCAATTGGGGCAGCCTGCACCAATGAGTTTATCTGCGGATATTGAAAGCATGTGCAAGGCAGTCTAGAGCATCCACCTTCGAATTCGTGTATCCCAAAGCCTCTTGTATACTGAAGGTGCCCCAGAAAATGCCATGCGCCACTGCCGCTCTTGGCACTATTGACAAGGAGTAACCTTCAATCGTCCGACCACTTTAAGGGGGCACTATGAGACTGAGGCTGGACAATAAACAAACCTCGGAAATTTTAGTCCTTGCAGAGTGACTCAAGGGAAGGGAGAGAAGTAGAGGAAGAGAGATGGTGAGACAGAAATAGTGAAAGAGATATAGTGAAAGCAGAAAGGTAACGAGAGAATGAGAATGACATGGTCTAGTCTTCGACTGGTAGCAGAGTGTGTGACCACAGGACGAAGACAAAATGATCATTACAGGGAGAGCTTTGGTCGTTGAGCAGGTGCAGCGGTGAGTAGAACGCTCCATGATCTACGGACGTGTGTGCCTATGGAAGAAAGCTTGTGATACTAGCTTACAAAAGTCACACTCATTGCGTTCCCAACCAGGACGGAGGCTCATGGACTTGATTTACGAGATCACTAATCGCGAGCTTCCCCAGTCGGCCAGCCTAGTCACTGCTGGCTTGCATATTACTCTTCGTAATCGCTTTCTGTTGAGCTTGAATATTCACTACCCATACGCATACGATTGAGCATATCTGCAAGATGATCCTCACGATTGTTCTGACTGCGACGAGCCGTTTGAGGACGTCTGCTGCGTGCCCTACTCTTATTCCGTCGTACATGGTCTCGTCTCCCCTTGTGACCACCCTTGCCTTTCTGACTATTCTTTTCAGCCGTCTCAAGGAGTTGCCTGGCCTCGTTTGCTGTCAAATCACGAATTTCTGTCATTGTTAGTTTTCCCCTGTTCTCACGGAAAAGCCGGTCCTGCAATTCTGCTGATTCTAGCCTCTCGGCTTCCCCAACAACCTTTTTGAAACTGTGGCCGGAAACTCCATATTTCCGTGCATCTTTATACCCTTTGTCATATGCATATTTAACGGCCATGTGGATGGCGTATTTGGGCCCGCCTTTGTGACCGGTGGGGATGCCATACATTTGCCAAGGGAATTGCTGTACTTGACCATGTGGATGTAGGTGGTCGTTGTGATTCGTATTCATCAAAAGGCCTGGAAGATAGCCCCCATAATTATGCATTGCCATATTGCGTGGTCCTTTCCACCCAGGGGGGAGATGTAATGGCGGGGCAACCATAGGTCCGTCGATGGAAAAGCTGCTGGGTTCTACTGCGGGAGAAATTTCTTCTGTAGAGTCGGAAAGGGTTCCCACGGAGGCTTTTGGAGAAAGAGTCAAAAATTTCAAGCTAGAATTTTCGTGGCAGTTCGGACAATTGATCTGAATTGACATGGATGTCACTTGACGAAGCTCAGCAATTATGATGAGTAACAGTTGGCGATGGACTTTATATAGTAGCCACAGCAGGGAGACCCGGAATCACGAGGTTGGTTGCCTTTCGCCGTTAATGTCAGGCACATTCAGGCGGCTAATGGCAGTCAGTGTAAGGTAAAAGAAGAATAGTTTTGTCTGTAGGTATCCGTTGTCTAGACAAGATACTCTGCTGAGAACCATACGAGATTGGTTGACAAAAGCTAGATTTATATTCAAGATTATGTAGGAGACAATTTCTTCGGAATTTCATCAGGACAACCATGAAAAAATATCTGTTTAAAACAGCAGCCAACGTAGGTAGCAACCCTAGATTGAGATGTGCCGGTGCAAACAAAGCCAATACTCGCGCGTATAGAATTCGTGGGCTGTGTGCTGAACCCCAACGAATACAAAGCTAGAAAAGAGCCGGAGTGCCTTGACGGCCCGGACGAAGACTGGTGTTCCGAAAGCCCAGTTTATGTAAGACTCGATGAGAAGACATTGAATAGATGATTGTGGCCTCAAACAAGCTCCTGTGGGTCATGGGGCCCCCAGATGACTGTTCTACTATGTTGGAGGAATTTACCTTGGAGAGTTGACGGGAAAGGCCTTGGGGAGCAGTCCCTGATGGCATCGTTGGACATCACCTCCACCGATAGTAACGAGCTAGATGAGAAAGCCCCACCGTATCAATACAAAGTACATTGTATTGGATAATTTCCATAGCGCGCAAGTGTCGTGTGCTTCTAGCTCGCTAGCGTAGATGTCAGGACGCTAGTCTCGAAAACCGCAACTCCTTCTTTTCTCCTACATCAAGAGCGCTATCTAGCTCAAGCTTATAGCCGCAAAGACTCCACCAAAAGGACACACCGCGGGCAAAAGCTTGATCGCCAAATTTCTCCGCCATTCCCCCCTGTGAAACGAGGTTTCCGAAACATCACATTCGAGGATCGACATACCACACAACCATGCCTTCTCCGTTCACAGCAAGCTTTGCCTCGACGACAGCAGGTAATAATCACAATGAAGGAACCTCCAATGGTCGAAACACGGGTAGTGGCGATTGGTACGTCGTGATATCTGGGCTGAAAGGCAAAGCGGATTTTGTGACTTGACAGGCCTACTGTAAGATGAAATTTGTCTTCAGCTGACCGCGCTACAATCAGGTCAAGGGCTCGCACCAATGGCGCAACGCAGACCTTTCGTCGGCCATCCCTAGCGACCGGCTTCTCCCAGAAAGACAGTAACCAAGCCATCAACAATCCCACACTTTCCAGTGGTAACGTCTACGTTTCCCCCCACATGAATTCGAACTACCAATCTTCTTACAACCGCAATGGATCCTCCAACGAAAGCCGTTATTCCAAAGATCAATTGCTAGAATTATATAAGACACAAGAAAAGTCGGGATTCTCAAATGTGAACCTAAATGACCTTTTCGTGGATGGATGGAACCCTGGCAATACCAATGGCACGAGCAACGGTGGATGGGGTAAACGAGATGACAACAAAGACGCTACTGGACCTGAGATATGCTGGGATTGCGATGGTAATGTTCATCCTCTGGCATTGGCCGAGATGACCGACGAAGAGAAAGAGGTAGGCCTCTGTGCAGATCAATTCTGTGAAGTATCATGTTAAAGAAATACTAGACCTTCACTTCGTCTGTTAATTCGCCACTTAAACCTCCCACCCAGAACGCAAATAAAGATGGGACTCCGAACAACAATAACATGAATCGCCGGACATCGATCGCGCAGAACGCTATGAACAATTCTCCTTCCACCCGCCCTGGTCCCAGGAGACGAGAATCGGGTGGTGACCTCCTGCATAGCAGTAATCCGTTAAATTCTCCGACAAGCAACAGATTCTCGAAGGAAGATCCAAGTATTTCTTCGCCCCCACCTTCCTTACTTCGGCGCAAAACAGATTTCAAAGACAGCTTTGGGCCAAGTCTTGAAGACAAGGAAAGAGAAAACCATCGACCGGGCATTGATACAGCTTCACCTTCTGCTTCGCTGAAGAGGACGAGCACGAATCCCGTTAGTACTGGTCTTAATGGCCCTTCTTCCCATTGGTCTGGCGCCCCGCCATCAGCTGGATTCTCACCCATGGGAGCGTTTGGGAACTTTGCATTGGGAGGCAGCACCGCCCAGACTCCAACATCGGCTGAAAAGAAGTCTGGGTTCGGAAGTGTGCGTGGGGAAAGTCGATTCAAGGATTTAATGAACGCTAGTAGTTCAGAAGACCTAGAGTCAAAAGTGAAGGAGAAGGCTTCTACAAACAGTCTCGAGAGGCTAACGGAGACCAATGAACAAAATCAATCGCGCTGGGTTGGCAACCACTCAGCACAGTCTCGCGGTATCAGTGCCGATTTTTACGGTGACGAGGATGATTTCGGATCAGGAAGCGCGGCACTAGGGGGCGACGACGCGAGCCCACCTCTCCCGCAATCTTCCAGGTACCGCAATCCGGATCGGCAAGCATCATACGACGAGATCGGATTCTCCTCGCTCGGAGCTCCCTCAGATTTACCCCCGTTCCGTGATTTAATGCAACGCCGTGACTACCCTCAGCAAGATAGTTTACAAGCCCGAACCCAAGGAATGGGACAGATGGAAGAGCCGATGAGCCCTACCACCACAAACCCCTACCAAAGCCCAGAGGGCGAAAAGAGAAGGCCAGAGGATATTGACACCGACAACTCCGACATTCACAACATGCAATATCCAGGTGCTGGACAATACAGCCACGCTGCTCGGGGTTTCCAGAACCAGTTAGATTGTTCAGCTGGTGATCGAAGCCAAACATCAAGTACGAGTGCTGGACGTGGATTCCCAAGCTTAGGTAGCCTAGGAAGCCTGAGCGGTCTAGGAGGTTCAGGGGCTTGGCCAGCAGCACCAGGCGCCATCGGCACTCAGAATAGGGCTCAGCCAAACTATGCCGGTGGATTTGGCGATTCGTTCAGTCCGTTGAACGAACTCGAGTCACCTCAAAATGGGCTTGGCGGACCAGGCTTGTTTGGAGCTGGTGGTTCTGCACCCTTGGGTGTTGCAGGATCCATCGGCAGGAGTAGCAAGCTGAGCTCTCTGCTTCCGAACACAATGCAGGAGCAGATCCGGGCAGAAAGACAAGAGCAAGGGTTCGGTGACACTGGCGATTCCTTCCAACGTGACTCTGCTGCCAACGCGTCTGGCCTACACGATCCCGATATTGTCTCCCATGTTGCGCGCGCTGGGGTAGGGGATCCCTTTGGCGATGCGGAAATTCGCGATAAGCTCAGTTTACAAGGATTGCATGGACTAGCCTCACCGTTTACACCCAATGAATCTAATCAGAATTTATCAAGCCAACCGCCGATGTCAGCGGCTTCGCAAACGCCATTTTCGGCCGGTCTCTCCAGCAGCAGTTATTTCGCTCGAGCCCAAGACCAAGACAGTGCTTCTAACCAGATGCCTGCTTCCCAGCAGCGCCAGATGGTGATGCCAGATCGAATGCGATGGATCTATCGAGATCCACAAGGCAATACCCAAGGACCTTGGTCTGGACTTGAAATGCATGATTGGTACAAGGCTGGCTTCTTCTCACCCGAGCTCCAGGTCAAGAAGTTGGAGGATGCGGATTACGAGCCTCTTGCTCAGCTGATTAGGCGTATTGGGAATTCACGAGAGCCATTCCTGGTCCCTCAGATCGGCATACCCCATGGCTCCTCGACTGCACAACCGAACAGCAGCACTGCCACGTCTGGAGCTGTACCCGCTGCAACCCCATCTACAGCCCAGCCACCTTTTGCTAGTAGTTTTCCTAGCTTCGGTACCACGCTCTCAGCCGAACAGCAGAATGCTTTGGAGCGACGCAAACAAGAGGAGCAGTATCTGATGGCAAGGCAAAAGGAGCATTTGGCACAACAGCAAGTGTTGATGAAGCAGATGCAGCATATGCAAGGTGGCCAATTACACCATCATTCGAGTGCCCATAGTTTGCAAAGTCAACCGAGCTATGGGAGCATAACCTCGCCCATGGGCTATCAACCTTCTACAGCTCAAGGTCCTATACAACCACCAGCAGCCGGACCCCTTCCAAGCTTCTTCGACACCTCACTTAGGACTCCCGGCCCTTTAGGGGCCGTCGTTGATCCGCTGAGCTCTGTCCGCGAGGAAGATCTTCCTGGATTCATGGAGCGACTGAATATGGGACGTGGTGGACAGCCACCGTACAGCCAGGAAGGACAGAGTCATCAACAGCATGTTGCTGCAATGATGCAGGAGAGAGCGCGGCAGCAAAGAGAACAAGAACAGTATGAAATGATGCAGCGAAGTGATGACCAACGAATAACTGCGGAACGGCTCGAACAATACCATCAATTGAGGGCTCAGGAAGAGTCCCAGCAATATCAGCAGCCTGTCAATCGCCAAATTTCAGAACAAGAGCTCTCCGGACAGCTGCTTCGAGAACAGGCAAGGATAGAGTACCAAGACCAAGTACATTCGATGCGGGAGGATCTGACACCCAAAGAGCCACTTTCGCTGTCTGAACAAGTTCAGAAGGCTGCAGCTACTCAACCACAATCTCCCTGGGCAAAGATCGATTCTAGTCTACCTCAACCATTTCCACCTCCTCAATCAACTTCACCTATGCCAGCTCCCACGCCGCAAAGGAACCGGCAGAGCGTCGCCGATGCCTTGAATGCGGAATCTCAATCTCCCTCCCGAACCGAATCCATTGAAACTCCTAGCGCTGCCGTAGCTCCTTGGGCAAAGGAACCGGCTGAGGGTATGAAAGGACCTTCGCTCAAAGAAATTCAGGTGATGGAAGCTCGCAAGGCCGCTCAACAGGAAGAAATTGCTGCCGCAGCTCGACGAGCAGTTACCGAACAAGAACGCCAAACCCAACAAAGTCAACCTCTCGCCCCTGCGCCTGGCTTACCATCCTCTGCAAACTGGGCAAGTAGCATCTCTCCCGCTGTTCCTGCCACAACGGGCACCTCAGCCTGGTCAAAGCCTGCAGCTGGTAAGCCAGCCACAGCGACCGCAGTCACCGGAGCGAAAAAGACCTTGGCACAGATTCAGAAGGAGGAAGAGGCTCGCAAAAGTCGTGCTGCAGCTAATGCAGCTAGCAATCTCTCAAGTGTTACAGCTACGGCCGGTGGGAAGCGTTATGCTGAACTGGCCAGTAAAGGACCGATCCCGACACCTCTTCAGCCTTCAAACGCTGCATGGACCACTGTCGGCGCTGGTGGTAAGGTAAAGACACCGACCGCACCTGCCCCTGGATTGAATACGAGAACTGCAAGTGGTGGCATTGTTCAGCCTTCAGCACCAGCAGCCAAGCCGAAGCCAGTGGCTAGCGCTGCTACAAAAGGACCAGGAAACAAACACCATGCGGTCGATGAATTTCATAGGTGGACAAAAAGTGCTCTAAGTAAGGGGTTAAACTCCAACATATCAGGTGATTTTCTATGTTCTATAGATGAACCATGCCATCGCTTACATTCAGGTGAAGTTGACAGTTTCGTGACTGAGCTCCTACAACTCCCTCCGGAAGCCGAAATCATCTCCGATTCTATTTATGTCTCATCCCAAACCCTTGATGGCCGTCGCTTTGCCGATGAATTTATTAAACGCCGTAAATGGGCCGATCAAGGACAGCTTCCTCCTGACTCTACAACCAACCCTGGCTTCTCCAGCCCAATCAATGCGAATGAGTCCAAGAGTGGTGGCGGGTGGAGTGAGGTGGCAAAGAAGGGGCCTCCCGTAGCGAAGGAAGAGGGTAATGCCACCTTTAAAGTGGTTAGTGGGAAGAAGAAGGGCGGAAAGCGCTAGGTGACTCACTCACACATGAGACGAAGGTAAGTCCAGATGACATTTGTGTGTATCATTAGCGACAGCAAAGTTGCACTGGATAGATGCAATGCAAACATTTTAATTTTTCAGTAGACGTCATTGTCCTACATTGTCATCTGATGCTCACTGAGTACTCGGAAATTTTTCGAGACAACCACCCAGCGGCGACGATGTATTCTTCGTTAAAACCGCTGCGCTCTTTCCTCTCCTAGCAACATTCCACCTTGAATCTCGCTTGGAACCACCCATTCCATTTCTCTCTACCATTGCGCCTCGTCTCCCCGCAATAGCGGATTCTCACAAGGGCGTAAGGACTTATAATGAGACCAAACACTCCGTATCCTGTATACTGTCTTGGCACCCCATGCTGTTTTGCATCATCCTCAATATCCGCCGTCGTGACAATACTCTACCGCTTTACTGATCAGTCAGCAGGGTTGCAGGAAGCGGGTCGGCCAAGAATGACATAATACATTCTTACTTCTCGGCCACGACTTGTATGATTCCATGGCCGCTTTGTCTGGGTAGTGGAGAAGTTGAAGG
>QKZZ01001781.1:0-12002 GCA_003521265.1 Cetradonia linearis
TTTAGGCGACTACATATGGAATCCTGATGTTGCAACAAGTAAGTATACTTGATCGGGTAAAGGCTTCGGTCCTTTACCGAAAATATCAGTCTGTTGTGTCTGTCAACCTCTCGTAGCAAGTTGGTAAAAGGCCCGAGCTGCTCGCGAGTTTTCAAAGGAGTCCGAAGTCACTAGGCGATGCTGTACATGACTTGCAGGCCCCTGCCCTGAACTTATCCATTAATCCTGTCAGATGGCAAGCTCTTCTGGGCGAGGGGCCATTCAGCCCCTGTTCCTCTTCTTTATGGTGGCTACACTTTGGAATTCATAATGTTATGGCCAATAAGCGATGACCTTCAGTTCTTCAATAGTCCCACGTGGAACATTGCTAAAGAAGATCATCGTTATGAACCTCTCCGTTTCGCAATTTCCGAACTGGAAGAAGAATCTTCGGACACCACGCACCGGAAAATACTGCAAGTAGCCTCAAGATATATACGGTGTCAGGCCCGGAAGCTCTCATACTGTCCGAATTAGTCCTCTTGTCCCAAGGCAGAGAGTTCGACCAGCTGCTAAAAGCGTCTTTATTCAATTACTGGCTTGGTAGATACGTACGTCTTGGCACTCGTCTGACCAGCGGATTCGCAATACTACTTGGCTCTCCAATGGCAGCACTTTCAAGAAGTATATTGGCGCACTTAGCGCTATGTTTTCCTTACGCAGGCGATTTAGTCGCTGCAGATTACGTACGATTTGTGCTCGTCCGTGCTCGAAACATACAATTTCTTATACATAAGGTCGGAAGTTTGGGGTGGTTCGCGGTGATCACACAATATAAGAGGTTCTGCTAGGACTTTGACGATTCTATCTCTATTGCATGGACGCTCTGGACTTCTCGTAGCCACTGTCTTCTACCGGCTCTACTTGTGTACTCCTTCTCACCTACAGTCGTCCCTGGTTTGAAGGGTTGTTAGAGCCGAGATTTATTAGATCAGATTAAACTCGCCGTTGTTGCACCTGCGGATTTGATTATCCAACTCCGTGACTGGACCTGCTGGCAACTCACTAAATGTTACATCATATGGTACGTTGGAGCTCACGCTACCTTAAGTGAGGATACTATCCCTCAAAGATACGGCATAGCGCGCCAGACTGCCGCCATATGCACAACCCGCTGGCAATCCGTTCTTCTTCAACGGACTGTGTGCCAGACTATCAACACTATCCTCATGGTCCTGGCAGTAATTGCGATTGTAATTCAACCATCAAAGATATTGTCGAACGACGCCATTGAGTTCTTCTATCAACGAGAATCCGATACTCTGAGGCAAGAGATCCTGAAAACACTCCTATTTACCATTGCAGCAGTACCCTATGGCATTATTCCGCTTCTGCTAGGGTCTTCATAGCAGATGTTTTTGAGGAGCTGTCTTTCGTATTTTCTCTTAGGCCCATCGCACTCCACTGCTGCCTCGTGCTCTTTACAACGGTCTTTGGGCTTGTCTTCCAGCCAACCGTACAGAAAGAGAAAGCGGATGGTTTTTTGTTAACCCTGTTCAGTGTAGCAATGGTGTTCTCGATCGTCCATATATGTAAACCAATGAAAGAAGATCCGTGGGGTCCGAAAAAAGTGTGGCAGGGCTTCAGAACACTGCAAGACAATCTCAAGGCTTATCAAATCCGCTACGGTAGTATACCCAAAACTGATGCCGTACCTCTCTCGAAGCGTATTCCAATCAAAACCCTGAGGATAATATTGCTAATTATGGACTCTTCCAGTTTCGTCAAGGCAGAAGCAAATCTCACCTCTTCAGGACAAGCGGTTGCTCGACGTGATGGGACATTGCAAATATACCTAGTTCAAGGCGATCAAGCTTTATCCTCCCAAAACTCCATGTGCATCTACCATTCCAGTTCTCGGGCACAAGGCCATTGCCATGAAAAGGCGAATCCGATTTGCTCCTCGCCATTTGCATCACCTCTAAGAGCTTCCAAGCCTGCCTAGGCTGCCGTTCCTAAACGAAATCGATGATTTCTTCACGAAACAACCCAACCATACAAAAGACCACGAGCTCAGAAATCACTTCAGCCCACAAAACCATCATCCTCGATCAAAATCACACCGCCACCCCAATCAGACTTCTGAAAAAGCTTGTGCTCTACATCCCTCACTGGTTCTAGGATCCGTCTCCATTGATAATGCAATATTGTTAGTATTCAGGCTCCAGATACGATTTGCCACCAATGCCAGAGCGGGAGGGATGGATCGTCCATCTTTGCTGAAGTCGTGGGGCCAGGAAGGAGGACGGTGATGCAGATACTTCTTTTGGTAAGAGAAAGGGAAGAATCGTAGAGGGAGGACTTATATGTGGTTGTGTTTTAATGTAAAATACGACCTCAGGGGAGGAGGGTAGGGAAGTTGGTAGAAAGGGGCGGATTATTTGAGATCCGGTGTTCTAGCCTTCGAATGTTGAAATGATGTCTGAATGTGCTGACGATGACAATGGGCGATGTACACGTAGACACGTAGAAGAGAATATAAGCAAGAACCAAGGCTAGGGATATATACCACATCCTGCAAAACAGCAGCTAAAACAATGTGAGTACCCATCCATTGGTAACCCTTCCTCCAAATCTCCATGCGTAACAAGAATCCCTTCCATCTTTAGATAACAGGTCGTCCAATGATCCCAATAAAATTCTAAGCGCCCACAAAAAGACCCAAAATACATTTTCATAACTCTGGCCATTCATGATTCATCCATTCATCTCAATATTTTGCACACCGAACAAAATCCACTTCATGAAAACACCATCTCCAGAAGCCCGAGAATAACGACGAAGATGTGGGAGTAGACGCCGAAGAAGCCGTGGTAACGTTTTGGCATTTTGTCGGCTGGGGAAGGGCTTGTTTGTGGGACGAGGGTGATAGGGTCTAGCTAGCGAATATATTGGTTGAGACAGATGTGTTTGAGATAGGTGGTGGTGGTGGTGGTGGTGCGGCGATAGGAGATGATGTAGAAAATAGCGCGAGAGTGAGTTCTAACTTGACAAACGTTCTAAGATGTTTGCTGATATGGTCAATTGTCTGCGAAGAATATAATTGCAAGATAACAGACCTGGACTTGACAATGGAATGTATATTGCGCGGACATGTAGTATGTGGAATCATTGACTGGATCGAAAAATCACTCATGCAGCTAGAGGGGAGCCGGTGGGTGGTGGCAAAAAGACATCGAGACCACGAAAACGAAAACGGGGGCGAAGTAGGATCGACGTGCAAGAAGCATCGCCCAATAATGGGTTGCACATTTTGATAGATGATGAAATCGGTCTTTAGAAATATTCCATGATATGATATCCACAGGGAACCGTATACCTGCTATACCAAGCGATACCTAAACGCCGCACCTACCCAGGTCAAGAAATCACACGAGCCTGGCAATCACCATGTACGCATTACACCGCACACCAGATTATCAGACATCATCGCTTCTCCACAAGCAATACATGCATCGCAATGTAAGCAATAACAATGAACGCGCCAGAGAATATAGCGAGGCCAATGACATCAGTCCATAACGCGCCATTGTCGAATCCAAAAGCACTGAGAATGGAAGCACCTGGGACTTCAATATCCAGGCCATACTGGTGATCGATCAAGGTGAGGTATTTGACCTCATTGACGATAAGACCCTCGAAGCCGTAGTGGAAGATGGACAGCTGTAAGGAATTAGCGGAAGTTTTGTTCGTATGGCAAATGGGAATACGTACTACTTGTAGCCACAACGCCGCCTCAGGTATGGCATCGTGGTTGAGTAACAAACCTGCGAAGAGCAAGCTGAAGAGCATTACAAGGCTCCCAATCAAGTTTGCGACGCTTCCATCCTTGAATACAATACCGATGAAAAGGCAAATGGCTGCTGCAGCTAGGTTGAAGAGGACGAGGATGAGAAGGAATTTGAAGAATTCAGGCCATGCGGGCGTTAAGCCAGTCATTGGGTAGACGATAGCACCCATAATAATTGGCGGTATGAGTCTAAGGGGGATGATGTCGAAGACGACCTTGGCTGCAAAGTAAGCCACTGGTTTGTAATAGCCATTTGCTCGTTCTCGTACAAACAGAAGACGCTCTGAAGAGAAGACTGTAAGGCTTGTAAGGGTGCTGAAACCAAATAAAGCCAGAATAAAGAAGAAAAGGCCAAGTCGGTTCTGAAAGCCTTTTATGTCGTCCGTCAGGCCATAGAATAAGAAGCCAGATAGGACGGCGAGTAAGATGGCAATGGCGTAATGGGTGAGCATCAACATCGGGTTTCGGTAGAGATTTCGCCATGTCCTTTGTGATAATATCATGAATTGGCTGATTAATCCAACGCGCCGATAGCTCTTCATGGTACCCGAGACGATAGCGTGATTTGGCTGGCCGTTGGCAGCGTTCGCATTCGAAGAACTGCTTACCGCAACATTGATATCTTCTCGCACCGAACCAGCGACACCTGAATTGGCGTAGCTCGAGACAAGCTCATCCAAGCCTGTCCCAGTGCCATCTGCGGCTGGGGGAAGCTGGTGTGGATCGTCTAGAATTTGCGGAGGTACCTGACCCTGCTGCATTGACAGCTTTATTAGATCAGCACTATTCCTGCGGTTGTCGTTCGGGTCGGATGCTTCGTCGTCAGTCTTCGGAGTCAAATCACCACCAGTGTTTTTCCGCGTGTATAGCTTGCGATCTTGCTGCTGCTTCAGAGATTGTCTTCGTTTGATTTTTGGTCTGAGGGATGACTCATTGTAGCTCCCATAGCTGCTGTTGTCCAAGCTCATATTCGAAGCACTGGCAATTGATTTGACGGCACGAACACTGCTGTTCACCGTCCGTATGCCTTCACTGCCTGCATCAAAGCCGGCTGGATTTACCCCCTGTGATGCAGTATGGGCTGTCTCGGCGTGCATGGTGAGGTCCACGAGGTAGTCCGCAATGTTAAAGCCAGGAGGACAAGTGTAGCCAATGCGGTCGAAGTAATTTTGGCAGCTTGAAAATGGTCCGGAATAAACCGTTCTGCCTCTTGCGAGAAGTACAAGGTGGTCGAAAAGAGCAACGATATTCGAGCGAGGCTGATGTATAGTGAATATGACTGTCCTATTGTAGTTCTTCGCCAAGTTAACAAGACACTCAACTACATTGAAAGCATTGAAAGCATCAAGTCCACTTGTCGGCTCGTCCAGGAAGAGGATACTGGGACTTGTGACCAACTCGCATGCAATCCCAATTCGACGCTTTTCGCCGCCAGACACACCGCGTCCGTTACCTTCTTCTGAGCCGATAAGCTGATCTTTGATGTGATAAATACCCAGCTGCTTTTGGACTTCGTAGACTCGTTGCTCTTTGATTGAGATATTCATATCTCGAGGTAATCGTAGTAAAGCACTTGTCATTATCGTCTCATGTACGGTCAAGGTCGGTAGCATAGTATCCTCTTGGTCCACGAAGCCAATAACACTCCGGAACTCATTGTCATCGACCTTTTCCCCATTGACATTGAAATTGCCCTGGACAAAACCACGTTTGTTCTTTCTCGCAAGAATATCAAGGAAAGTTGTTTTACCCGCTCCTGATGCGCCCATGATAGCCATTACTTGACCAGGGAACGCGATACCTTGGACGCCAGAGAGGATCTGCTTGCCGTTGAGGCTGTACGAGACATTGTCAAATTGTAGCGATGCAGGTTTATGCTCTGCCATCATCTGTGCAAGGTCGTCATCTGAGTCGTCCGAAAGATGTATTGGTCCGTACTTGAAGGATCTTCTAGACATGTACCAGACTAGCAGAATGACCAGAACAACGAACAGAGCACATCCAGCGATGACTCCAGCAATCAAAGGAGTATTTATCTCTTTTATCGGCCTTGTGTATCCCGGCACGTCCGTCCTGTATAAACACTCTCCCCAGGAACATTGCAGCGTGATCGACTCATCCCCAAAGACGCTCTTGATGAGATTATTCATGGCTGGCTCTTGGAACTTGCTCCCATCCTGTTGGCTACCTCCGTTCGTACTGATGGACGAGAATGATGCAGGCCCTTTGATCTTCTCAGCTAGGAAATCTCCGATGTCAATGGAATCTTCTTCTCCACACAGCATGCGATTAGGGACACAAGCACACTTGATATGCTCGCACTTGTAATTAGTGGTGTTCCTGTTGTAGTCGTGCTCTGAGCTATACGTGCAAGTATCAAGTGCGCAGTAAAATGACTCTTCCTGGCCAACCCAGAATTGAAAATTGCAGGTGTGGTCCTCCGCATTACAGGAAAAGGTAGCTTGTGGAGTCCTCTCTTTCAACTGGTCTAGGATCTTCCTGTTGGTGATATCGCACATCTGATGGTTCTCTTTCACCACAACACCATGCTCATAGCACACTCCTCCAGTCCCTTCTGGCATCAATGTATTACAGGCTTCATTAGTCTTGCAAACATTGCAATTTATGCCCCCCCATCCTTCGTCACATTCACATTGCCCTTCACCTCGTGGCGGTCTGTCTCTTCCCCTGGCTAGAGAGCCACAAACTGGCGTTGCACAGTCTTCGCCTCCAAACCCAGGTGTACATGAGCATTTTCCATTGTATTTGTTACAAGTGGCAAATTGAGCACATTGGAAGGCTTCGAGGTTGCAGTTGAAGCATGGGGGGCAATCGGGCGGTCGATCATCGTCGAGAGAGAAGCTTGACTGGAGGAGGTCTGATCTGGAGTAGTTGTGGTAAGCATGTATAGGCCATACTGAATTTAGTATTCCAAGCGCTGCGAGCGCGCTCCACCGTGTAATCATGCAGAGCTCTGTGTGAGGTAAGAAGAGGTGGCGGGACTGCTGCCTGCAGTAAGAGCTGATAAGCCTGGTGGTAAATGCAAATCAGTGAGAGGTAAGAGAGGAGTACTGTAGGCTCTCAAAGCATGCTCGCAACAGAGATTAATGCGAACAAGTTGTGACTCGTTCGTTGAGGAAAGTAGCTGTTGGGTCTTGCGCTCATTGATCTTGGCGCCGAGACTTAGCCGCCGTTGCGCTCGTTCTAGAAGGCGGAGCGGAACCCGAGAGATCACAAAACATAGGGTACACTTGGAAATACATTATGTATCATCCCTTCTGATACTGACAACAACTCTTGGGGGTTCCTTTGAAGAAAGCGGAGGCTACTATCTTGCACATACATACTCGGTCCAATCGAGAATAATGGCGCTCGCCAAGCTTGCGCCTTTTGCAATTGAGCAGGTAAAGAAGCCCTGAGTTTGTCCCTAAACCCCTCATCACTGCTTGCATAATTGCTTATCCTTGCTTCTCGGGCCTTCAAAGTCAATCGGCGCGTTCGCTAGCATGCCTAGTTCTGTCACCGTCATAAGGAGTATTTTTGTCTGAGAGAGCTTCTTTCTACCCAGTGTATATGTGGTAAAGTCAAAAGTTTGACCTACTATACCATAGACATTTATTCGAGAACCATGTCTGCTGTTAGATCTGCATACAAACATTCACTCAAGATGTGCATGAATGAAGAACGAAAACGCTCGTGTCTGCAACTCGCCGCTCCTTTACTTCATGAATCAAAGACTGATTGTTCTCGATTTAGTGGATGGGCGAACATGAAACGCATGCAAAGTACAATGTTGCCGAGTCATGTGTAGCATCAATATCTCTGGACGATTTAAAAGAGCTCTCCGAAGACAATACAAGCGAGATATGGTCCCCTTCCACAAAGCTCACGTATGGCACTATCCGGGGCTCAGAAAAGCTGCGGAGCACCCTGGCTAATCTATATTCCGCGAAGAAGCTATTGAGCGCCGATAAAATACTAATAACCCAAGGAGCGATAGCCGCTAACATGGCCGTTCTATATGGCCTTGTTGGAAAAGGTGATCACGTTATATGCCATCATCCTACGTATCAGCAATTGTACGAGGTCCCCAAAACACTCGGGGCTGAAGTCGATCTGTGGCAAGCAAACCCGAAGGGAAAGTGGCAGTTGAATATAGAGGAGCTCAGAGGCCTCATACGACCGAACACCAAGATCATCATAATCAATAACCCTCAAAATCCAACTGGTGCCATCATCCCCAAACCAACGCTTGATTCGCTTATAGAAATTGCCGAGGAGCATAACTTGATAATAATGGCTGACGAAGTGTATCGGCCCCTTTTTCATTCATTGTCACCGGTTTCTCCTGACTTCCCACCCTCAGTACTGTCACTTCCGTACACCAAAGTCATAGCAACTGGATCACTCTCGAAGGCATACAGTCTCGCTGGAATAAGGGTAGGCTGGATTGCATCACGGAGCTCGGAATTGATCGAGGCCTGCGCTCAAGCAAGAGACTACACCACCATTAGTGTGAGCCAGTTGGACGATCAGATCGCGGCATATGCCCTCAGCCAGAGCTGTATCCACGGGCTGCTCGGCCGAAGTATCAAACTTGCACAGCGGAATCTGGCATTGCTGGATATGTTTGTAGAAAGCTTTCGGTGGGCTTGTGAATGGGTGAAGCCAGTAGCTGGGACAACGGCTTTCATCAAATTCTCTAAGATGGGTCAGAAAATTAATGATGTAGTCTTCTGCGAGAAATTGATGGAAGAAACGGGAGTAATGCTCTGCCCAGGAAGCAAATGTTTCGGGGAGAATTTCAAGGGTTATGTCAGATTTGGCTTTTGCTGCGAGACATATGTGCTAGATGAAGGCTTGGAGAAGCTGAGAGAGTTCATGAAGAAGGGCTACCAGACTCTGCCTTTAGCGGAAGAGACTTCGGAGATCCATGTATAGAATTAACATTTGCCTAAAGCCAAAGCATAGAGTGGGACGAAACGATGGGGTTGAAAAACTGTATGTTGCGCTTGAATAGAAGATGTAGCAACCAGTTCACAACCAAGCAAAATTTTTAATCAAAAGATATAGTCTTCTGGAACGTCTATTTATGAAGCTGAGAATGATTAGGATGCTTAAGGTACCTGGAGCATGGAATTAATCAATGACGCCAGGGTTCGCCGCTAGAAGCGGGCGCCCGGAGCAAGCCTCTCCCAGGAGAGGCAACACTGACCTCACCGAGCAGAGGCCAGACAGCGAAATATCTCTACGACGTGCAGCGACTGGGCTTGCTATATCTGCACGACGCATAGTTTGGAAGCTATTCATCCAGGCTTGGGCTACCGCTATAATATCTTCTTAAGCTTCCGACACTACTCAACGGCCTAGCTTATCGATACAATAGATAGTCGACCATAAGCTGCCCGCTTCTCGAAATTCTCGCCCGTGAGAAACCTACACGCTGCTACAAAATAGCACCCGTATTTCCACATGATGTCCGGCGAAGCATGGCTGTACCTACTAGCGGTACTCATAAATGCCGTCAACCTCTTCTTACAAGTTTTCTTCACGATCATGTACAGTGATCTAGAGTGGTATGTGGGCATTCCAATCTGCCTTGTATAGATTTCCAACAAACCGGGTAGATACTAATTATGCTTTGTATGCAGTGACTACATCAACCCTATCGATCTCTGCAACCGTCTGAACACCTACATCGTGCCCGAGGCAGCCGTGCATGCCTTCCTAACAGTATTGTTCCTCATCAACGGCTACTGGATCGCCTTGATACTCAATCTACCATTACTCGCATACAATGCAAAGAAGTGAGAAATACCCTTGGTGGGCATCACAAGCAGGGCTCACCAGAATTACAGGATCTTCCAAAATCAACATCTTCTGGATGCAACGGAGATATTCAGGAAACTCAATGTGCACAAGAAGGTACGACTGGGACAATTCCATCCAGAAAGACTAGACTGAACATAGATAGGAATCATTCATCAAGCTCGGCTTCCACCTCATCATGTTCTTCTTCTACCTATACAGCATGATCGTGGCTTTGATAAGAGACGAGTCACATTGACTACGAGAGAAAGCACACAGGAGCATAAAGGCGGGCAGTCTTTCGTAAGGGAGATCTACAGCGAGTCGCAAGCTTGGTGATATTCGGTCGCGTGCTCATTGAGAACGTAATGACTCGCTTCTAGGATGCACGATATGGTCGATGACATGTACAGGATGAGGACCTTGATACTGATACGCTGTGTTGAATCTTATAAATCTAAAGTTGTCCTGAGGTATACCCAATGTATTTCGTTAAAGAGCCGTAAATTCAGGGGAGTGTGAGATTAACGTCACGAGCGAACGCTGGTGTTATTACTACTAAGGGCTATCATTATTCGATAGGGATCATAAGCTATACACGGTCCCAAAGAGGCATCTCATGTCCAATGAATGGTGCCTTCAACAGCTCTAGAATTGCTCGAAGTGGAGCAGGTGAGCTGGCTAAACTCCGGCATATGAATCCACGCTACTGATGAAATTCAAAGCCACATCACTACGCTCTTCTCTACCGTCGCTACCTATCACTTCTATAATACGGAGCTTTTCCACTATAATGGCACTTCTGGGTGATGAGTATGCCTCGAGCGATGGTGAAACTGCTCCCCAGGCCTCGATTGAAGCTCCGAAAACTGGTGCAAGCTCCGTAGTAGCTGCTCCAGATGTGTCACTAGATGTTTGGTCTCATTCAAAAGCAAATCATGTATTTTATTCTAACATCATGCAGGATCCCATGCGCCTTCAAATGATGCTGGCTAAGCCTACGGATACATCCCTAACGTACAACGTGCGCTACGAAGATATTTCAAAACCAGCTCAAGGACCTGCAAACCCTTTCAAGACCGCCGAAGGGAACTCGCTGAAGAGGAAGAATGTTCTGACGGGCTATGCCGAAGAGACCGCAATTAGTGACGCTACATTTACCAACCAGCACCGGACATTCCAGTCTCGAGGTTACGCTCAGGAACCGAATGCAAACGGGGCTTTAGTAGGTGACTTAGTCGCCGCACAAAAGTATGGAGGTCGAGATGTTGTACAGGTGAAATCCTCTAAGGATCGGCGGAAAAGGCAGAAGAAAGGAGATCCAGGTATAGTAGAGGGCGAGGGCCGTTATCTGGGTCCCTGGGCGAAGTACCAAGAGGACGTGCAGTACGAGGATGATACAGCTCTGGCAGAAGAAGAGCTAGCGAGCGAGGAGGAGTATATCGAAGAAGCTATCGTTCCAGAAATCGCACCACCCATGGACAAGGCTGGTACCGATTACCAGGACGACTTATCGAACACAGAGACGACAGAGTTCCACGGGAGCGCACAGTATGACTACCAGGGTAGGACATACATGCACGCACCTCGGGACATCGATATAGATCTCTACAATGAGGGCGGAGCGGAAAAGAACTACATTCCCAAAACCCTCATCCACACCTGGAAGCACGGCACCAAACCCATCAACGCCATCCGCTTCATCCCCTCAACAGCCCACCTCCTCCTCTCCGCCAGCGCCGACTCCAAAATAAAACTCTTCGACGTCTACCGCGACCGCGAACACCTCCGCACCTACTCAGGCCACACAAAATCCATCTCCGACATCTCCTTCTCCCACCCCGGCACCCACTTCCTTAGCGCCTCCTACGACCGTACCCTCAAACTCTGGGACACCGAAACCGGCACCTGCACTACTGGCTTCACCCACACCGCAATCCCGCACGTCATAAGATTCAACCCCTCCGACCCTCACTCCTTCCTCGCCGGCTTCTCCGACAAAAAGATCCTCCAATACGATACCCGCACCGGTCAAATGACGCAGGAATACGACCACCATCTCGGCCCCATCAATACTATCACCTTCTGCGACGAAAACCGCCGCTTCATGACTACCAGCGACGACAAATCCCTCCGCGCTTGGGAACTCAACATCAATGTCCCCATCAAATTCATCGCAGAACCTTACATGTACCCCCTCGTCTCCGCGTCTCCGCACCCCTCCGGAAAATCCGTCGCTTTCCAATCCGGCGACAATCAAATCGTCGTATACGCTTCAACGGACCGCTTCCGGCAGAACCGGAAGAAGTGTTTCAGGGGGCATAATACGAGCGGTTATGCGATTGATGTAGCGATTAGTAATGAC
>QKZZ01001788.1:0-13289 GCA_003521265.1 Cetradonia linearis
GGACTTCACGGTTCGAAGTTGGCGACCGGAGAGGGTGGTTCTGCGGGCTGAGGACTGACACAGGAGCGTGGAGAGTGCTAGATGAGGGTAGGGTTCGAACTGCTGAAAGAGGTTGTGGTGGTGGAGAGGGGGTGTTCGACGCTGTGCGGACGTGGGCCTGGTAGGGTCTGCGTGGTGGAGACGAAGGGGAGGTTTTAGCTTCTTGAAGGTTGGCTGGATACGCGGTTTGTGGTGAATGGGATACACCATCGGATTTTACTGGGACCGATTTGCGCACTGGGGGCGACTTAGAGGGAGTTGGATGTAACGGGCGAGCTGGCTGGCTCGAGGGGACATCGAACATGGTAACCGTCGTTGAAGAGCCAGAAAGTGTCTGTGCTGTATAAGGGCTGCTCCGAGTTCTATCCAGCACCGAGGGTTTCGAGCCGGCGGTCACATTTACGGGACGCCCATGATTTCGCCGTGCGTTCTGTTGCCGTTCAGTCACAGCTCTTTGACGTGAGTCCTTCAGCCTGTAAACTGGTTCTCTTCCAAGGCGTGGGGATTGCCCGGGGTTTCTTGGGAATCGAGTTGGCATAAACCATGAGGGCGGACGGGAGGCGCGTCGAGCTATGGATAATTCTATAGGAGCAAATTCAGAGCGTCGAAAAGGTCCACGGCTGTTGCGGTATAGAAAGACAAGGAATATCGCTAGTAGGATCACGACGACAACTGCCAATATCACTGTGGTCGAGATAGTGGCAGTTGCAGTCGAACGTCGTTGAATGACCGACATTATTAACATATACTTTGACCTAACCAGCGTTATTTGGCCTCCTGCGTGTAGTCCCACGACGCTGCCTGAGGCTTTGGGCTGGATCTCGCGGTGGCTGATGATATGTATTTACCCATAGAGAAAGCTGGGTTGCATGATGAGAGAAGTCGAAAGCAGGTCCAGTTGGAAGACCTTCGCCTTTAGTAATGAAAGAAGATCCGGTATCGTCATACCAGTACATGTCAGCTGTTCCTCTAATGTACATGTGTCACCGCCGGGAAGGTTAGTCGGAGAAGGACAAATACCTGCCCGCATGCTTTTGCCGCTCCGTACGAGAACAATTCACAAGGTTGACAATGCAAACAGCACAAGAACAACGCAACAGCACGGGGAAGAATGAAAGAGGAATGCCTTTCCGATGCACACATGACTTTCCAAAATGACGCTAAATTGCTTGACGACACAAAAGTGCTCAGAGGGTATTACTTGGAAGCATCATTCCTCTCCGAGACCGCATTCAAGCTGTTTTTCTCTCCCTCACCCAACCTATTACTGCTCCCAACGCTGTTGGAATGCATCACGTTGTGAGCTACATCGGCATCGCCCGGCTTTCTTCCTCCGTCTTTCTGCCTGGCCTCGTGCTGCTTCTTCAGTTCTCTTTCCAACATCATACTTAGCCTCTCAAGCACCCAATCCGCCTCCTCAGTGTCACCCATTAGGGGACTTCGATTACCTAACCAACTCCACTCTCGTATAGGTGCGTTTTCCACATTACCCGATGGTCTTTGGCCCATTTCTGGCTTCTGCTTGGGGCCGTTATTTACCTTGACTGGTGCTCGCCTGTGAGACTCAGGTTTTGCTTCGTCTTCGCCCATAAGCTTCAGAAACCAGGCCCACTCGTCATAAGTGTATTTCCGAGGTGGAGACTCATTGATGTGTTTCATGACATTTCGGATCTCCTGGACTAGCAGGTAGTGGTATTCATGAATATCCTCTCCTAGCCTATCGCCACGTAATTTTGCTTCTTCGGCTTCTTTGAGTTCATTCTCTTCCAATTCTTCGGCCATCATGTCTGGATCCGGAATACGCGGAGCGCCATCACGGGCTGGTCCCTGTTCAGCGTCAACCTCTTTCTTATCCCCTTGCAAGCCGTTTGTCGGGTTCGAGATATCGTTGGCGTCTCCGTAGAGCCTTCCACGCGTAGCCACGGCTGCGACTTGCTTCACTCGACCACGAACTCCAGCTTCACCGGGTAAGACTGTAATTTCTCCTAGCCATAGGGTCAAATCGCGGATGCCTTTGACGACTGTGTCACCCATGTTGCTGATAAGTATTGTGAGAGTTGGCACAGCCAACAGCGACCAGAAGACGAAGAACGCTTTCCCGGAGTTGCTGTATGGTGCGTAATCGCCGTACCCAATGGTCAATAGCGTAGTGTAGGCGAAGTAGAGAGAACCGAAATACGACCAGCCTTGCTCATACTCTGCGAAGTAGAATATCAGTGCGCCTATGAGCCATAGAAAGAGCCAAGCGTTCCCAGATATTAGAAGCGCCGTCCACTTTTGCCTGGTCGAAGCTTCTTCCTGAATCTTACGCATCAGTTTGAATTCCTCCTCTCGTCTCTCTCGTTCCGACATGCGCATCTCGTGAGCTTGTTGTTTGCTCTCGATTGGAGAGAGCATACGCGCATCGTTCTTTTTCTTCATCATCTTCTCGACGTGTGCTCGCCGTTTCTTCTCGACTATCCGGCTGCCGATTTTCTTCTTCCCTCGTTCCAAAACAAGCGTACGAATAGATCCAATGATAAGACCGAGAATGATAATTCCGCCGATGGCGTATGGAAATAATAGGCTCCTACCCAGATGCGTTCCGGGTGCATAGTCGCCAATGCCTACAGTCAATAGCGTGTAGTTCGTAAAGTACAATGCATCGACCAACATCCATCCCTCAACCTTTGCATAGACACCGGCACCTCCTACCATATAGATCATGAAACTTATAGTCTGCAACATGAGTGTTCGTTGACTCATTGAAAGCTTGAACTCCTTTGAGTAATGACCCTTCCAAGCGCCGTAAACCGTATAGACCATAAGAGAAGCAATGATGAAGTATATTGCACAAGCAAATATAGCATAATAGAAAGCTTGTGTCAATGCTCTTCTTTCGTCGGGCACTTTGACGATATGTATTATAGCTGCGAGATCTCCGATGAGAAGGATAGATGCAAGATAATAGCCAACGATCGTGATAGGCTGAGCAATTGAGAAGGCAAGTCGGCGGGCCATGTTTAGGAGGAGGGCAAAATTGGCAATGAGGGCGAAACCAAGAGAGAGTCCATTTACGGCCAGTAGCCTAATAGTCTAGTCAACATAAGAAGGCTTTAATGCACATAGTGGACTGTAATGTCATTCGAAAGCCGTAAGAATGGGCGTTTTCTGCTTACCACACTGGATCTGGAACAAGTATTCCATGTGACTCGTTCGCTCCCAGCCCAGGTGGGATGTCCACTCTCCAGTGTTCGATTAGGGCGACGATGTTGAACGCGCTGGCCATTGGGCCAAAGGTTCCCTGTATCTGCTTTAGTTTGAATCTCTTAAGGCTTGATCTGCTTGTGTGAACCTACAGCGAGCAGTGGAAAGGCTGTTGACGCAAACCACCATCGACTACGTTGATACGTCAGTTTGGTATCCCTTTAAACAAGGTGAAGATTCACCTAGGGTCGAGGAAAGGCTGCTCATCTTCCTTCTGGACGTCCTCTTCTTCTTCTATTTCCCCTTCGACCATGTTGGCACTGCTCTCAATGGTTTCATCGAGGCCAGGATCGTTCATCTTGGCGGTAATTTTAATCTAAGTCGATGCAGGCCCTGTGAACGGGAAAAGCTTTACCTCCAACGCTGCATGCTTTGTGTAGTAGTTAGTTGTTGATAAGCATAGGCAAATGAATGAGTGCCGGACTTTTCAGAAGGAAAAAAAAGCCAGGATGAAAGCTTCTCTTTCGGCGCATCATCTGCAGAAAGTTGGTCAGCACAGCCGACCAATCAGGGTTGCAGGATGCGCCTCAAAGGCAAGCTTTCTGGCTAGAGTAAGCTTCAACTTGAAATGCCAAGATCTGTAACTACGTCATAAGCTAGCCGCAAAAGGCGTCCAGTCCTGGATTGACCATTCGGTGGCTTCTTCAGTTCTGTGTACTCGTGGCCTGTAGGTACCTTATGCATGTATTGATAGAAGAAGATACACAGTGACAGTGAGAGCGAATCAGCTGAGATATGTCATAGAGTCCACTTTACTGAAATGCATGTTCAGTGAGTCTGTAATAATACATACGTACAACCTTTAGAATCTAAGTAACTACAATCCACCCAGTATGGATAGATAGGCTCAGCGTATCCCGCACGCTGCCTGTCCTTGCAAATTTTTTGCAGAAGCGCCAACGAGCGCCGATGCTATTAGATACACATTAAAAGAAGTAACAAGACATCATGGTAAGGGGTATGAGAACGAAAGGAAAATGCCACATAATGCAACGCCTTTCTCTCCAATACCTTTTCAGAGCACCTCCCACAATTTTGTCATGGTCATTTGGCCCATATCTGCGTCTGCGTATTCATATCTCCAATAAAAGCGCCATCTCTCCTCGCTTTTTTATTCAACCTGCTCGTTCTCCATCCTTCGTACCAGAGTTCCCGACTGGCCTCCCTCAAATCGCTCCGCCAATCGGCGAAGACGGTCTCCTTCAGTTTTACAAAATCGCAGTGCTCGCTATTCATCGGGTCGGCGAAGCCCCAGGCGAACTTTCTACCCACCATGTCTGGCTCATAGATGTCAGGAGAAATGATCGATAAGGGAAGTGCAGGAGATGGGACCGGTGGAGAGGATGGCGTGCGTGCCGGAGATGGCTTTGGGGTTTTGCATGGCTTTGCTAAGTCGAATTCAGAAGCTGAGAACTCGGAGCTAGAGTCCGTGGCAGAATCGAGAACCGAAGTATGGGAGAACTTGTCTTCTTCAGCCTTTGCAGCATCTTCTTCTCGTTCATCGAAACCCTTAGTCTGACCGTTTCTCCCATCATTTATTGACGTAGTCTCCGAATCACCGTCGTCTTCCGGACTTAATGCCTCCAGGGTCTCGAGGCCATTCTTCTTCAAAGAGTCCCATACGGCACGTTTGAGATGTGCCATGTGTGCAGCTGTGATAGTGTCGGCTTTGGCTATGATAGGCACGACAGTGGTTTTGCCTTTTAGTCCGCTTAGCACATTCAAGTCGAGGTTTTCATCAAGACCGTTTGGTGAGGATTCTAGGTGACCCTTGACGAATGAATTTGCTTTCGCCTTGGCATCGTTAACCTCGCTGGCTTTCCGGCTGGCAGCAATGGTTGCATCTAGACGAATAGGATCTAGTAGGAGGAATACGCAGTGGATATGCGTGTCACGGAAGCCAGGAGCACGAGCTACCTTGCTTTCTTCGTTGAAAGTATCTTCGAATTTGCTCTCAATGAATGTTGTCAAATCTTGTATCTGGATGTCGACGACATTTGACTCAAGACCCTCAGAGTCCCAGAGCGTTACACCAATGCGTTCATTCTCAACCTCCGTCTCAACGTATTGGGAGGTAAAGGTGGGAAATGTTAGAGCAGAGACAGCAGAAAAATTGTTGTAATCATCGTCAGGTTGCTGTTGCGGCCGTTGTTTCCACGCTGGTAGAGCAAGCGATGTACCGAGGAAGTTGAGGAAGGATGTTTTGCCGGAATTCCGAGCTCCAACAACAAGAATGCTATGTCTGTAGTCAGCAGCGTGCTTCCAATGGCTTTAAATTGGTGGTGACATACTTAAAGGGTGTTGGATCTTTCCTCCGCCGGATCTTCCTTGGGCTGTTGATGGTACTAATGGCACTACTGGCGTAACTAGCCCGTCCACGATGTGCCATACTCTCAGTTCTAGCATACTGGTCGACATATGGGCTCCTAGGTGTTGGCATAACGCCGGGGATCAAAGGTATCGGAGGGACCGGCGGTACTGCCATTCCTCGGTACGTATCCGAACCCATAGCCTCCTGGGATGTCTTCTGCGCTAGTCTGTACTGGAATGAACCTCCCGCTCGATTCGACATTATGGTTTCACTATCAGGCCTTGCTTCCTCCCCACCAAAAGACTGTAAATCTGGTGGGTGGGGAACAATTGGTATCCGTGGAGGTGCCGCAGGAATCTGCTGTTGCAACATCTCCTGATTTCGTCTTCTTGACCTTTCCTTTTTACTCAGCTTTCGTTGAGGCGTGCTTCTTCCGGACACCGACCGCTCACGAGACTTGCTGCGTCGAAGGAAGTTGAAAGAGCCTTTACGACGTAGAGAACCATCATCTGCGGTGTCTTCTGGCCCTAGAGAAATTGGTTGGCTCACAGTACGGTATTGCTGCTGGGCACTTGTTGATCGTTGCATGATGGCAAGTGGGTGAGTTCGACTTTTATCACTTGGCGCGTACTATTTAGGGACAGGAAGGCGCGAAGAACGGTTGCACCTGACGACTCGCACAAAGGTAAGTAGTGATTGGTGATGATTTGGCAGCTAACACGTCCGACGAAGCTGCACTAGTTGTGACCGTAGAAGTCGGAACGTCTGTTTCTTGCGAAAATTTTTCTGCTCTATTCCGCGGGTGATATGCTTCAATATGTATTCCCACAATTTCCTATGCATACAGCCGTCGTACATGAATCAATGTTCGCATCATAGGTCATCAACTCTGAGGGCCAGGTTCGGAGGAATATCGGAGCCCAGCTGAATTGACTGTGTGCTCGACTCGTGTGTTTATGTGACTTCAACACAAGCAATAGGCAACCCTTGCGTGAATGGCCAAAAGACGAAACGAAGATAGACGAATCTATCCATCGACACGGTCAACACGGTCAAACTATTTAGGGGTTCCGTACATGCAGGGGCCTCTGTGGCGGAGGCTGAAGGTTGAACTTTAAATGCCTCGGCTCCACGATCTTTTGCGCGGGTCCAATTAGCACCAGTAGATTATATTGGGCTCGCTTTTATAAGTAACATGATATCGAACAAGGTCATTGTTAGCAATCCATAGGACAGCTTTACAGAAGTCTTTTGAAAGATAAATCTCATTACGCTCAACTTGGTCAATTTTGACCCAATTTCATGTAGTGTACATACATAAAAGCTAAGTAGCCCTAACGCCATGCACACCTTTTCTACTTCCTTAGGGCCCGAGCTCGGTTTTGACAACACAGACATACTCATCAGATGTAGGGCACACTGCAGTGCGATTGAGCTGCTTGTCTTCCGGACCTGTAGGGCCGCTAGTATACTTCGCCGTTGCAGAGACCCCGGTTATGATTTCATGCTGCCTGGGATCGGAATTGGGGTACTGCTCATCACCCCATGCCCCAAGAAAATACAGCCAGTTTGAGGGATAAGACGGG
This sequence comes from Cetradonia linearis, assembly GCA_003521265.1. Classification (NCBI taxonomy): domain Eukaryota; kingdom Fungi; phylum Ascomycota; class Lecanoromycetes; order Lecanorales; family Cladoniaceae; genus Cetradonia; species Cetradonia linearis. The sequence continues at coordinate 7,183 of QKZZ01001788.1, forward strand.
TCGTAAGGAGTATATGTATTGGCGCTCGGATTGTAGCTGTAGAAATAGGCGCTGAGTAAAGGATCCCAAAGCGTTCCCTGATCTGTAAAATCCGTGAGAAGTCCATCATTGCCAAGGTTCAAGTTTGGAATGGTATGATCATGGTCTCCAGCAATTGCGTAGTTGGCGTGAGACCCATTGCCAGAGTATGTGACCGGTCGTACGCCTTGCTTCTCCAAGCAGTCGTAGGTGAAGGCCTCACCGAAGCTGTGCTGGCTGAACCATACCTCTGACGGTGTCCCGTTGATGAAACGGATCATATTGTGCTCCCAGTCCTAGAAAGCATCGGTTAATCTATATCGCGCACTTATTAACGATGATAATACCTACCCCGACATGGTCGTCCACGTCCTGATCAAATACGGTGCCCCCCCAATTGAACGGGTAGAAGTACATGTACAAAACATCGACTTCGCTATTCCCGCGATCATTGACGATGACAAACATACTGGTAGCACCATCAGTCTTTCCCGTAGTGTCGGGTTTGACACCATTGAGCCACGCAGGATTCGTAGTGATGTCAACAGTCGAAGTGAGGTAGACCTGGGTACCATTGTAGGCGTTTAGATCGGCAACGTTGTTAAGTGTCAGAGGCGTTGGATAACCATCAATACCGACGTAATTGATCTCAGGCTTAGTATTGACGAGCTGAGCGGCAAGGTCGCCTGGAAAGTATGTCTCTCCCGAGTAGAGCCATACAACAGGTGCTGCGAGGTATCAGGCTTGTATAGCAGAATCAGAAAAATATGATTTCTGCATACCATAAGTGATAACATAGTCAGGGACAGTAGATGCCAGGCGTTCTTCAAGGAAAGATTCAAGGAGAGGGGCTGGAAGTCTGACAGCCTGTGCAAGGTGGAGGTGGGACAGGGCTGCTAGAAAACCTAGTAGGACATTGTATGATGGAGACATGACGAAGAGACGGAACAAGTTTGAGCCGATTTTTTTAAAATAAATATGTAGTAGCGGATGTGGTCTTCTTATATTATTGGAAGCATTATCATGAGCTTGGGCTGCATGCAGGACCACGATTTAGTGAAGGAAATACTAATACTAATTGGAGGCAACCCATGGTCTAAAGTGGAAGGGCTCCGAGCAAGTACTTTGGCCTGGGCAACACGAGCTCGAATAACACCAAGGGGTTGGAGGCAGCCAGTTGAGGTTGATGTTGCGCATGATGTAGATCAGATGAATGAGCGGCTCAATGATACTATACATTCGAGACCTAGGGACCAGGTGGGGATCAAGGTTCATTATTGAGTGAAGGAACGTGGCATGAATTATCTCAGAGGATTGGGTGGATCTGCAGGCACGACCCTTTGGCGGCTTCCTTTCAGGGTCATGTGCGGTGATCACGGAAGGCTCCCTACAGTAGAACACGAAGTTTTTGTAGCCAACCTTGGGCGTCGTTGACCTCGCCGTTGGAAAGATGGCTGCATACGGGGCTTTCTCTTTCAGGCAACTCGTTAGTATTACACACACGGTCCAAGTCCCTGCCCGCTGAGCCTCGAGTATGAACCACAGAATGCTGAATGCTTTGCAAGCTTTGCATCGATTGGCCATGGCTGAAATTCCTCTAATCCTTTAATTATAGTAGCACTCGAAGCCTGGCTTTGTGTCGGCTTGCAAGGCGGCAGTGGGTTACAGATGCTCTCAGAAATGGAGTGATTGGAGGTGTCATCATCTCTTAGAAACCTACCAGATGCCTCAGTGATCCGCGGTACCCTAGGTGAATTAATGGTTCTGCATCTATCACGTAGGCATTGCTGTTTATGAGATGAAGAAAGATGAGATTCATCAGACGGCGTATATATGTATGTTTGGGATCCAAATTGGATCGTCGGCCGAGGCTTTTCTTGGCGGCACGCCTAAAAGACTGCCCCACCTTGGAGCTGAGCTGAAAACGCGGTGCCACAATGGCTCTGTCAGCTTACAGAACTTTGGACAGAAGACTTCCACAAACAATTGACCGAAATCCAGCCATTGGCCCTTATAACAGCTGCTGTCTTCTGATTTATGTCTCTAAGAGTCGATGATGGACGGTCCAGGAACCGCTCTAGATCGCCTGGCCGTAAGGATGAACGCCCTCGATCACGCGATGCTCGAGCGCCCTCCCCAGCCGTCATTATAAAGATGTCTTCTTCGAAGAAGTACGCGAGTGATGAAAGCGATTCCGACTCTAGGTCTGGGAAAAAGTCCTCAAAGAAATACTATCACGACTCGGAAAGCGACTCCGATCCCAGATCGAAGAAGAGACACTCGAAAAAGCGTCACGATAGCGATGACAGCGATTCCGAGTCCCCAAGATCTAAAAAGAAGTCTTCGAGGAGGCACCGTGACGAGAGTGACTCCGATAGCAAGAGCAAAAAGAAGTCACATAGGAAGCATCACAGTGACACTGATTCTGACGACAAGAAGAAGAAGAAGAAGAAATCCTCCAAAAAACGTTACGAAAACGAATCCAGCTCAAGTTCTAGCGAAGAGGATAGGAAGACAAGGCACATGAGTTCAAAAACTTTAGTCCGTACCGATAGGGGCGAATATGTGGAGGTAGCGAAATCAAGGTCGAAATATGAACGTGAAGAGCAGGGCCATGGAAAAAGGCATATGAGCAACAGCAGTGTTGAGGGTGGAGAAAAGTATCGCCAATTGTCAATGCCTGGTGGCTTCGCTGGCGGCCATTCACCGCATCCTCAGTAGGCAATCTACAAGCTTTACACGATGATGATAGTCCTCTAGCTGACAATCGTACAGATATGCCCAGCCGCAAATTATTGCTCGCCCAGAGAGCCAGCGGACCCACTCGGGCTCAATCAACTCACGGGGGGCTGAATATGCCGAATATAAATACGCAGACAGGGGCAAGTATGCACCCAACGATAGGAAGCCATCATACACCTACAGCGCTGAACCCCAATTCGCCCACGGTAGCCATATTGCCCCCCCTTCTCCGCCAAAGCTGCATCGCCTCTCGGTCTCGGGTGGAGCTACAGCTGGAACCATGTTAGGTTTAGCAGCACCAGGAGCCCACGGTCATATGCAAGGCGGCCTACCGCCGGGGAGCCCACTTCTTGAGGCCTACCGCGGTACTTATCAATCAATCTCGCCCATGCCCTCTCCGATGATGCTAGCACATGATGATGACGATCTTTCCGACCTTGAACCTCTAGACGGAGATTCGGATGACTCCAGAGGCTATTCTAAATCTACTCTCAGGAAAAAGAGTGTCAAGACCGTGTCTTTCTACAATCCAGAGCCTGATGCTCTCGTCCTGGCAGCGGCGTTGAAGCACTCCGTTCCTAATACGAAGCCTATAATTAAGATCCTGCCTCATTTGTCAGATGACCACGTTTTGATGTTGCGGACTGAGTACAAAAAACATATGAAGTCTCAAGGAAAGGGTGTAAATATCGCCAAGCACATTAAAATGAAGCTGGGATCTGGTAGCCTTGGCAAAGTTGCGTACGCCACGGCTCTGGGTAGGTGGGAAAGCGAGGCCCACTGGGCAAACTTCTGGTATCAATCAAACACTTCTCGTCGAGAACTTCTGATCGAGAGTCTTATGGGGCGCACGAACAGCGAGATTGTCAAGATCAAAGATGCCTTCAGCGATCAACGATACAACAACAGCTTAGAGAAATGCATGCAGACCGAACTGAAGAAGGACAAGTTCCGCAATGCTGTCCTTCTAGCCTTGGAAGAAAGGCGAATGCCGGAGAATGAGAAGCTCTCCATCGACCTAGTCCGAAAAGATGCTCAGGATCTCTACCGTGCACTGACATCTAGGGAGGGAGGAGAGACGGCAATGATCAACATCATTGTCGTGAGGAGCGACAAGCATCTTGCAGAGGTCTTGCGTATTTTTGAAGGCCAGTACCACATGAACTTCGCAAGGGAGATGATCAAGAAATCTCAGAACCTAGTCGTATGTTTCCTTTCCCTTTCCCTTTCCAGTAACCTCTAAGCTGACCCTACCATCACAGGGGGAAACCCTCGCACACATCATCAACGGCGTCCTCAACCGCCCCGTCCGCGACGCTCTACTGCTCCACCAAGCTCTGTCCGAAACGTCCAAAGACCGCTCGGACTTGCTTATCAGTCGACTAGTGCGATACCATTGGGAGCCAAGACATATGGAGAGGATCAAGGTGGCGTACAAACAGAAGTATGATATTCGTTTGGAACGTGCTATTGAGGATGGGACGAAGGGCGAGTTTGGGCATTTCTGCGTTGCATTATGCAAGATTGAGTCGTAGGGTTGGGTTGTCTCCGGAGGTTTTGGGTACGCGCTGAGAGAGCATAGTAGTTATGAAGATGATATAGGGCAATTTGGACTAGGAGGATATTCAGACGTTTAAAAACCGACGCAAACAATGGGATCATCTTTTTTCAGCGATTGCTATTCTGTTTAAGACTTTTGCTCTTTCAATGCGACGAATATCACGCTTACCTAGCGCTCAAAGACGAGCTGTCGGTTGTCCTGGCACCTGGGCCACGCTGAGTAAAATAAGCAATCCAAAGCGAAAAAAAAAAAGAAGTTCAAGTCATGCAAATGGAGACAAAGACTGCCCATTCGATGTTTCAGACTACTCTTAAGCACGCTAATCTTAGTATTGATAATTCTTGATACAAATTCGCCCTAACAACGCTTTTCCTTCCCCTCGCCTATCAAGCCCAAGAAACCTACAACTTTCGTGCAATAGGTTCTCTCCCCATGCATAAATAATACTACATCTTCGTATTTCAAGCATTATCCGTCGTTAGCATGCCCAAAAACTAGCGAAAATCGAACAATTCATCACCAAACGTTCGCCATCTTCAATGATCGACGAGATGAGGTTGAGATGACGACGTTCGAGGACGAAAGAAAAGGCCTCAATTAGGTATAGTGCCTCGTCGCCGTGTGTTGATGAACACTTTTGCCGCGGTTAGCGAGATAGCTAATATCAGATTGTTATCGGGGTGATGGTGGCGGGTGGTGTTGACGAAGAGGAGGGCTAGATGGGGTCTCGTGGGAGGATTGAGAGAGAAGAATGTAGAGGGGGGATTAGATACGCTGGATGTTGGGAGATTGGCAGGGTCGCTGAGTAGGGAATGTATTCATGCCGGAGTTGGATTTTAGATGGGACAGCGCTTTGAAACGCTCCTCGAGCAATTCAAACTGCATGTTCAGAGGTTTCAATCCTCAACGGTGTTTTTACGGTAAGGCTCTGAAGCAGCAGAGTGATATGTCAGGACTCTATATGCATGACTTGTGGTCCTAGGATGCTAAGGAAGATGGGGCGATTTGCACGGATGGCAAAATCTTCTCTAATGCCAGCCTGTGTCATTAGATCGCAAATTGCTCTTTGAACAGCGGAGAACGAGCAGCGACAATCATCCATATCACATTAAGTTGCAGACTAGACCCGTAATGGGTATCCTAAGGCCCGGTAATAATTAAAGAGATCTGACGATCTTGTTACATTCATGACTTTTGGCTTTCTAGATCGATCGTAAGCATGTCCGTGTCTTTGAACTCAATGTATGTTCCTGCCTTTAGGGTACTAGGGGCAGGTTAGCGATCTGGCCATTTGTCTCCATCGCGATAAGCCAGAATCACTTACCTCCCGTACCCGATATCGACTGTGGTATGGGGTTTTCTTGCTATCTCAGGGCAATCCGATCGCAGGTATGGATTGTGAGAAGTATATCATATGTGACATTGGTGACGCCGCCGCCGCCGCATACAGATTTTTCGATGGAGTTGTAGAATATGATCTCAGTCAAGCTGATACTTGTAGGAGTCAAGAATACTAGCGGCTCGCAAAGTGCGGGCTTGGCTGAGCTCAGCGTTCCCTGACTGGCGAGACAAATTCAACGTCGTAGGGTATTATAAGGTAAAACCTCCATGTTCCAACTCTCAACTCACAACGAGGAGAGAACCCTGTCTCGCCGATGCGCGCTATACTCCAAGCGGTGGTGGTACGGAGTCGACTGTTCTATACTACCCAAATACAACAGCGCGAAGTTGGGTCTCAGTCTGGTATCATGTCGGAAAATTGAAAATGGACTAAAAGATGTACGCG
>QKZZ01001791.1:0-15354 GCA_003521265.1 Cetradonia linearis
TCGCTACCTTTCCCCCCTCCGACCCTGCACCACCATCCTCCTTTGCCGCCCTTTGGGTAGACCACTCCCGCGGTCCGGAAACCGAGTGCTGGGTTTTCCTTACCCATGAATTGACAGAATTTCATGACGACAAGGAGAAGGAAGTAGCGGGGGCACAGCTCATAGCGCTGTTGAACGTGATTGGGGAGTTGGAGGGTGCGGATGAAAAGAGGAGGAATCTAATTGTCGTGGGGTCATTGAGAGAAAGTCTTGTGGAGCTACTAGGTGGAGAAAAACTGAGATATATAGAGCCGAAATCGGTCCTGTCGTATACATCTGACGCGGTCCCTTGGACTAATGGTGATGGAGATGGGCACGAGGAGGGGAAAGGGGAAAGGGCGTGGGTGTGGGTGTGGGTGTGGAGTATATGAAATGGATTATTGCACCAGTGTCCGCTGGAAAGGACGGGGATGGGGAAGGCAAGAAGAGAAGGAGGAGATGGAATTACCAGAGGGGTATTAGTACGATAGCGTCCGTGTGGAGAAGGGGGAGTGTAAGGCTGTCATGTCGAGGATGGATATACCGCGCAGCGAAACTACATTGGCGAGACTAGGAAGCGTAGGTACTCGCTTCTCAAGTAGGAGTTCAGGGAGGGAAGAGGGAATTGAGAATGGATAGCTTATAGCATCGGCGTTCCTCGGCGTCGACGGCGGCTTGACGTCTCTGCACGTTGAATCCAAACATAGAGGGAAGGGGCTAGCGAAGGCGGTGGGGAAGAGGTTATTTGGGCAGTTGGCTGTGGATAAGGGGAGGGGATGAGTGAGGGATGTATATAGGGAGGCGGCATTGGAGACTTCGTACATCGGGCGGATGAACGGATGATTAGATCTTATGCATTGTATAGAGCTCTCTTCTAAACCGTTAAGAGATTCCTTATTCCACGATCTGGACATTCAGCTTCGTATCAAATACGCGAAAAAGAAGATATTTCGCTAGCAAACACCATGATTTGCCATGCCTTTGGCGAAATGACCTCCATATGCTCCATATGATTGCTCAAAAAGCCATCAAAGCGTCCACGCCAAGATGCAAAGGGTATAAGATAATAGATGACATGAAGTGAAATGGGATGTGAGGACGTGCAGTGCAGCGCTCACTACCGCTGAGAAATCGACTTTTTCCGCCCGAATATGGTCCTCGTCCTGGACTTGTCCCGCTGCTTTCTTTCTGGAGTGGGCGGCTTTGCACTTCGCCCCTGGCGTTCGTTGTATTTATCATCATCGGTATACTTGGGCTTATAGATCCTGTACGGACATTAGCATTTGAGTTTACGCTTGATAATCATGAGTAGACTCACCAGCTATTGCCAACCATACTCATGCCCTTTGCTTCAGCCATTCGGTAGTACTTGGCCGCCTTCTTTAGGTCCTTTTTGCAACCTTGACCTTGAGCATAACAAAAGCCAGCTTCAGCCATGGCATCTGCATCGCCCCAATCGGCAGCAATTTCAAAACATCGCAGTGCTAATGACTTGTCTTGCTCAATGCCCCACCCGTTCATGTGGCTGACACCGAGTTCATAGATACTCAGTGCGAACTGCGCCCGCTTCGTCTTTCTCTCGAGTATATCGGCTGGATTGCCATTTGCGTCTTCGTCTATTGCAACCTCGATACTTGCACAATCTGCTGCTTTCCGAAGCCATTGTACGCCCTCTTGCTGGTTGGGACGCATGCCCCAGCCGTGACGGCATGCCAAAGCATACAGTAACATGGCCGTAGGACTATTCTGCCTCGCTGCGATACGAAGATGATACGTAGATTCTCTGGCGGCGCCCCGCTCATGCAGTTCAATACCTTTTGCGAGATGCTCCTCTGCGGTCATATCCAAGGAAGGAGCTGGGGCGTGGGGACGTGCCTTGATTGTGCTGCCAGATCGAGTCGAGGCAGAGTATTCAGACTTGTCGTCAGTCGGGACTGCAGTTGGAGGTGGTCTGTTCTGACTTTGTTGGCTTTGCTCGGCAGATGGGCGAGGCGAACCCCTTGAATACTGCTCCGCAGAAGGACGTGGTGAACCCCTAGAGTTTTGTCCAACCGAAGGGTATGGTGTGAAATATCGTCTTTGATCTTGAGAGGGACGGGGCGAAGGGGAAGATCTTTGAAGCTCGAAGCTAGGTTCCGGAGAACGCAGTGGTGATGGTGGAGGCGACATGGGTTTCTGGGCAAGCGGTGTTGTAGGCCGAACGTTTGTTTGTATAGCAGGTCGCTCCCATTCAAATTGTGGCATCTGATCATTTTGAAGCACCATAGAGTCATGCCGTAGCATTCTACCCCGGGGTAACGAGAACTTGGCGTAGATGTATGAAGGAGCTGGTGCATCTTGAGCATCTTTCATGTCAGGAGAGTGTTCATTGTCTGTACTCGTTGGAGTATGCATAGTGTCGTCCAAACATATCATGCGTTGGCTATCTGAAGAAGGCTGTCGAGACATAGAAGCGAAAGGAGCTTGGACCGAATCCATAGAGGGCCTGTTATCGAAAGATGGCTGCCTCGACGTTACGTCTAGCGATGGTTGACTAGCCCTGCTGATAGGCCTAGAGAAATTGTATGCTGGCTTGATATAGCGCGAGCCACCGGTAGAGTATTCCGAGTTGAGTGAAGGAGACCGAGCGTGTGCCTGGGCAAAGGGCGAAAAGGGTGAATGGGGCATCGAGACCCCGCTACTAGATGAAAGCTTTCTATCTTGGGAGAACCTAGATCCGCTAGTCGACGCACTCAGTTCGTCGTCCGAGCTGTCTTGGGCGATCGACCTGATACTTGCAGCATGACCAACGTGTGGTGACATCGGCGGTGCCAGTGACCCATTGTTACTCTTGGAGGACGTGGACTCGATCGACATTTCACGCTGTAGATCGTTTATCTGTTGAGGCACCTCATGGCTGCGTGGTGGATAATTGACCCAAGGATTTCGATCCACAATTCCTGAACTCTTTTGAGCAGGCGTTGCGGGCTCTGGTGATCTTGCTTTTGGCGCTCCAAAGTAGTCATTTGTCTGTTGTGGTTGAAATTCTGCTGGTGTTACGAAAGGCTGATCTGGAGAAGGGCCAATAGAATCCTCTGGCATATCTTCTTCAACAAGTGGGATATTGCTCATTCGAGGGTAGAAGGATCTCGGCCGAAAATCAGGCTCTTCCACCGCTGGCATTGTCCCTGAAAGATCCTCCTCTTTTGCCCGTGGGCTTGAGCCCGAAGACGACAACGCTTTGTTCTCCGTTGACCTAGACCTTTGGTACATCGTCTTTTGTTTCGTGATGGGATCGCCAGTTGTAAGTGGGGGGAGGCGACTGACACGTCTACCGCTCCTCTTACTATCGTCCAATTGCTTCGCCAGCAACCTGCTCTGCATAGCAAACATATCGAGGGGCGACATGGCCGGAGGGATATCGCCGTCGAAGTGCTGCATTCTTGGAGATGGAAAAGCACGAGGAGAAAGGTTGCCTGATTTCATTGATTGCATCGTCTCTTGAGATTTCGACCTCAGGTCGATAAAATTCGGACGTGTCGCCATTGAGAAAAGTATTCGGAAGCCTTCGCTGGCTTACTCATCCAATCTGAGAATAGCACAGGCCGCGGTCGCAAGCCAAAGCGACTCTATGCTACTGAAGCACTTTGATTGAGGCGCAATGAGAGACTCGATTGAAAGCGCAATGCAGGCTAGCGGGTTGAAGGAACAATGCACGAAATATGCAGGATTTGCAGGCAGTGTCATGTGGGGTATTGGTCCTTCTCAATATATTCGTCAGCCTCAGTGCACTCGCACGGCCAGTTGTCAGTAATCGGACAATTTGTATGGGGTGTCAGGAGAAGTGTATGTATTCGATGTCACGGGGTCAATGTTTGAGGTAGAGGAGGCTCGTTTCAGTTTGGCTAGGGAGGGTAGGCGAAGATGTTATGAGGAATGGGCGTACAACACCATCAAGGCCATGTTCGGTATGGCTATAGCAGTACTAAGCCGTGAGTTACAGGAAATTGAAGAGTTGTGGTGGTTGATATGTATACTGGCTGTGAGAGGGTGCCACTGATCTGCTTCGATTTTTCCCCTGGAGATTTGAAGGGTCCTCGGCAACGCTGCCTGCCAATCACAGCTTCCCCCGGAAGGGGCGCGCGTATAAAAATAGAGAGGGGCAACCTGCCGACTCCGCCTTTCGGACCACGATCACCAGGAGGCCAGTCTTTCCATGCCAATAGTCATCTCCCTTGTAATCATCACCTGTGTCTCATTTAACCAAATCATAGCACAGGCATCGCAGGAACATCCTACGAGAAAGTCGAGCCGAAATCCCAGAGACCTCGTGCGCGTACTATCGCCTTATTCTAGTTTGTGGCATAGGTATGAACTTGAGGCGCTGATATATTCATGTTACCGCTAGGCTCTAGGCTCTGGCCTTTGCATGAACTTCACACGAGTTTGCATCGAGTCCATATTATTTCTGCAAGCTAAAGAACCCACGCCGCTGGGTAGTCAATGGAGTGAGAGCGTGGGTGACTCAAATCGATACTAACCTTATCCTTCGGCCAACCACGCGCTTTACATAGCTTGAGGCTCTCCGTCTGATTCATATTAGTATCCTGCCTATCTAGAAGTCTCGTTCCGGTCCCTACATCTAGGAATCCTCGATTTATGTAGGACGTTATCAGTGTTGCCGGTAAGCCTACCTCACAGTCTGAATACCTCGGCCCTCATGGCCCAGAAAGCGACGATGGAATATTCTCAGTTTAGATGTCTATTTCAATTTCCATCTGTTGTTGTCGTTCTATCGAGTATTAGATCTCGCAATATCGAGCACTACTCAGGGTGGTTAGGCCTTACCCCATAGTCGATTTGCTGCCCTAACAATGATCTCGGCCTTGAGCAGGAGCTTCTGATGGTATTTGGCCTCTTCGTCCCCATCTAGCCGTGACTTCTTTGGTTGAGCCTACAAGCATGTCAATTTTTATTCTAAAAGAGCTTTTAAGATCTGCGCACCAGCAGCAATATCGGAATCAGTTCCGTTGCTTCTGCTTCGGCGACGCTCCTCAGTCCCTTGAAGCCATTTTCCCAGAAGACTCTGGCAGTTCGACTTTTCACGAACGGGATCTTTGCGAGCTCGAGCAGATCCGCTCGAGCACCCGCTTTGAGCCGGTCGCTCATATGTTCCAGGGCGGCTTTTAGCATGCCCCAACCCATTCTGTCACAGAAATTAATCATGCCTGCCGCGAAGCCTTCGCACATCTGAGCCAAGGTCTGGACAAAGCCCCGGGGTACCTCAAATTTGCGCGCTACCAAGTGTATAGGCATCTCGGTGCAAAGGTCCCGAAGCTGTAGAGCGGCATAGAATCTACGGTATACTCTTGCAATCCTGATCTCCTCCAGGTCTGTCTCTGGGAGTTGCTTCGCGCTGTTTGCCCTGTTCACAATTAACTCTAAGCGGATACGAAGGTGACTTGCGTGACCTACATCCTGTTCACTAGGCTTGGATTCACGCCGACGAATTCCAGTACACGGAGACCACTTTCATCCAAGTTCCACATCTCTCGACGGAAGATAGGCCAATTGATGTCTGCTACGCCGGAGTTGTAGACTGGGGTAAATGTGTAGAAGATGTGCATGTCTCCATCCATGACAAATGCTCGAAGAGCTCGGCGAAGCTCACCGTGTATGAATATACCATCCTCTGGCGTGAGATAGGAAGCCACGATGGCTTGACTTAAGAGAGTCGCCTCATAGGAACCAAGATGATCGACCGTAATGAGTCCTGAAGCGATGAGCTCATCTAGGGTGGCTGTCAATGTAGAATCTAGATTCGCTCGATCCATCGTGTAGTACAGCAGGGTCCTCTGGACATATTCCTGAATTGCTGCCATGTGTGTGGCTAGCTTGACGGTTATGACTTCTAACAAAGCCCTTTTGATACCACGTTTCTCAGGGGTCAAGCTACTCTCAACCATAGGTAGATCGGCTTCAAGAAGCTGAGAAATCTCTTCTAAATCTGCTTTTTGGCAGCAGAGGTAGCTTTCTCCAACCACGTCCTTGCCCTTTCGGCCTGCTCGGCCTCTCATCTGCCTTAGCATTGCTGGACCTATAAGATCTCGGCCCATTCTGGCACCTTGGAGTATGACACGCCTGGCGGGAAGATTGATGCCAGCTGCCAAACTGCAAGTTGCCACTATGACTTTAATTATACCTTTATCATACGCTTCAGCAATGATGTCTCTTTCCTCGACGGTAAGCCCAGCATGGTGAAATGCGGCTCCTCTGATGATAATCTTTTCCAGGGTCTCATCCAAACCTACTGATAAGCTTCGAAGTTCGCTGATCACGTCTTTTCTCCTATCGAGTACCTGGTCGTCGACGGCTGAATCGCCAGGCATCGCTTTACCGACTAAAGCAGCCATTGACTGGCAGCCCTGCCGGCCACCACAGAAGATAAGAGCACCGTAGCCAGCCGTAGCAGTCTCAATGGCCAAGGAGACCACAGCATCGGACACAGAATTTCTCGGCTCCCAGTGCTCTGAGGGTTGGACGGTGCGCGTGGGAGAAATTCCGGCGAGAGGTTGAGTCGAGTTTAGTTGACTGGCGGTCTTAGGGAAGGCGCTAGATGTTGACACCTGGTAAATAGAGCCATCGTAGACCAAGTATTCCTCTATTGGGACAGGCATATACTTAGTGTTATAGTACTTTGCATCCAGCCATTTGGCCAGTATCTGTGTGTTCTGTCTATTCAGTTAAAATAATGAGAGTTCAAGGAGGGAGAATCTACCGTAAGGGTTGCGCTCATGCCTATAATCTGTATATGGCTGTCAAGGACTAACAGCTTGCTTGCCATAACTTCTATAAGATAGCCCCTATGATAATCGTTGATCATGTGGAGCTCATCTAAAACAACGATGCCGAGATCATTTATTGTGCAATCTTCAATAGCTGAATTGACCAATGCATTGGCCTCCCAGGTGTTAGCATACGTTTCAAGGTACGAATTCGATCGATAAAACCTTTTCGATAGTGCATATAGCCACATCCACATCCGCCCAGCAAGCTCGTGCTCTGCTGCCTCCAAAGAACCCGACTACCCTGATAGAGCTATCATGAGGCCTGCGCCACTTGGGAATTTGAGAGCTAGACTGGCTGGACGAACCAGCGCTTTTCCGAACCCCCTCGACCACCTTTCGTAGCCATTTAAGTTTTTCTTGCACTAAGGCTACGTAAGGAAGTACGAGAATTGCCTTCTTTGAAGGATCCTCAATGATTCTCTTCAGCATAAGAACATCGGCAACAAGAGACTTCCCGCCACCAGTTGGAGCAGTATAAACCAAGTTTTTCTCGTGACTGAGAATTCCATGTCCAAGAAGGCAGGACGACTGCCAAGGATAGATGCTATTGATCCCTGATGAAGCAAAGTTCTTGACGAGGGTCTCTGGGAGACCGTAGCGGGCATGAGACAGAGAGAGTAATGGGTTCTGAGATGAGCCCGGTGTACTAGTTATTGGCTGCCTTGGAGCATGTTCTGAAGCAGAATTAAGCTGCTTGTTAGGCACGTCATTGATCTTGCTGGCTTTGATGCAATTTCGCCAACCGGTGTGGGTTCGTTGTCTCTTCGTAGTATGCTCTCTAACAGTGATATTACTGATGTCTTTGAGAACGCCACCATCAGTGAAACCCGCCTCTATTTGCTCAGCAGCACATTTAAGACCGTGCAAGGAGCTGGTGCTGTAACGCTGCTGCCGTACAATGTCAATGCTAGTTGCAGCGCCAACTGTCATTTGTGCCATCAGTATAAAGAGAAATATTTACCCATGCAGTATGATGACATGGCAGCAGCTAAAGGGACGCAAGGCAAAATTTCTGAGCAAACATGCCATGGTTGTTTATTGTTCTATCCGTAGCAGCTGCCAGAATGACTCTAGCTTCTAGGTTGAATTGTTGGCAAGGCGTCGGGTAAACTACGGTCTTGGCGGCCTACGAACGACCCATCCTCCAGTTGGCCCAGCAAGCGCCATACCAAGGAAGCTTGGAAGCATGAAAGAAGGGAATCCCTGATCCTGAAACTGTATCATCCACGGAGGCTTCGTATCTCACGTTACTGAGACTAGTGCAATAGAGACCGGTGCGGCGGACGGTAAGCTCTAACCAGCATGAGCCCGGGATATCTGGTCTAACGCCCGGGAATCGCTTAATATCATAATAGTAGCCATGTCCTAGCATGGAGAACAGAAAAGCTGTCTTCTCTGAGTCACATGAGGATTCCTTTGTGAAGGGGGTACGTGGACACCTTACCCAACGAGGGTGGGGACACCAGGACGTATTCGAGACTAGCCCATGTCTCGGCAGCCCTAGCGCGCAGAGGCATCCTACGCCTGGTCTTTCCCTCATGTCCATGTCCTTATAAATTTCGCCTGCTTCACCACCTCACTTACACAGCCGTCCTTACAACCACTTTCACGCCCCAGTCTTCGCCTTCTGGAAGGTCCTGCCCGTTCATCGCCATATAAGTGAGCTATCAAATCGAATTCATCTGAAATGTCTTGTTCCTAGGCTGGAATCCTGGTGAGGCGTCGCATCATCTCTCACCATCATTATAGAAGCGCGGCATTGTGCTCCACAACCTCAACCTACCCGACCTAACCAACCGACCTTGCCCTTCCACCTTTTTTTCGCCACCGTTCTATGATTTCACGTCTCAGCAAATGCGGTACCGCTTTCAAGGGATACGTGAACATTGCAGGCAGTTGTCCTCGTGAAGTTCTTCTGCGGGGGGCAGGTCGGTTGGTGGCATGGCGGATGACCATGGTGTCAATCCTGATAGGCCAGCCATGACAGATCCACCGAATCAACCAAAATCTCAAGCGCGCCCCGCAAGCACCAGCGATGAGCTCGGGACTGCTTCAGGACCCTCGCGCGCCGTTTCCAAGTCACCTCCACCTTCACAACAATACCCATCCGACCCCAAAGTCAAGTCTACAGCCCTAGAATCCCAACCTATGACCAAAACATCTTCGTCCTCATCCGTGGCTCCAGATCAGCAGGCCAATAACCCCATGGACCCCAACGGAGCATCTCCATATGGTACAAGGTCACGCAATAGGACAGGAAATGCAAGACCCAACTATGCTGAGGATCGGGAACTGGAGATGGACTTTGAATGGACTTCCTCCAAGAGGTCACAGGCTGTCGCAAATTCCACTGTACCAAGCAATGTACTGCTCGGAGACATTGACAAGCCATCGGCTACGAATACCCGTCGTTCGTCAACCACCGCACCTGCAGTGGCCATAACAACCAACAAACCTGTAACAGCGAGTCCACAGAACAATGATCTACCGGGGATGTCGAGCTTCTCGGTCTACCCTGAGGCAACCACTGCTCCAAGTGCGCCATCAAGAAAGCGAAAAGCGCCTGGAAATGGTCCTGTCACTGCGCATACGTCTTTACCGCTTACTCAGACCTCTGCACCGAGCATTCCGCGAAGAGTAGGCCCTTCACCGAGTGCGAGTAGGTTAAGAACAACGAATCTCATGTCATTTGAGAACTGCCGGGGATACCTTAAGAATGGAAAACTGAAAGCGGACGATGGGACAACGCTGGCTGTCAACGGTATGTTTTCTACATGTTAAATCCTACTCAACCTTCAGATTGAGAAGCATGTCACTGACATACCACCAGATCAAGTCTACCTGGTGTGCGAGCCTCCCGGTGAGCCATACTACTTGGCGCGGATCATGGAATTCCTCCACGTAGACAACATTCAAAGCCAACCTGTAGACGCCCTGCGGGTCAATTGGTTTCTTCGCCCACGCGACATCCAACGCAAGGTCAACGACTATAGGGTTGTTTTCGCCTCGATGCAATCTGACACGTGCCCTATTACATCACTGCGAGGAAAGTGCAGAGTCTGCCATAGAAATGAGATAGGGGATCTAGACATTTATCGGAAAGAACCGGATTCATTCTGGTACGACAAGATGTTTGATCGATACATCCACCGCTATTTCGAAGTCATTCCCACAAGTCAAGTGATCAACGTACCAGCCAAGGTCAAGAAGGTTTTGGATGAGCGTTGGAAGTTTGTTGTGGTAGAGATAGGCCGCGGTAAGGAATTAACGGGTGCTATTAAGTCGTGCAAACGATGTCATGGTTATTGTGCCAGGTAGGCCCACCTACATAGACCTAGACAGCTTGCTTACTAATATCTACGTTTAGCAATGACTCGGTTGACTGCGCAGTCTGCAAAGACACCTACCACATGAATTGCGTTCGACCACCACTGCTGAAAAAGCCCGCTCGTGGGTTTGGATGGTCATGTGGACCTTGCAGCCGGAAGCAGGAGAAGAAGCTCGAAGCTCGCAATACTCCAATTGTAGGCGAGAAAGCCATTGAAAAGGATGAGGAGTTCATAGACGAGGAGGAGGACGATCACGGAGCTGATCCCAAAGATGAAAGTAGTCCTGGCGATGGAGACGCGCCGAATTCCGGACCCAGACCACCCACCGCGGAGCAAATTGCACAAGCGAAGCTTTGGCCATACCGCTACCTAGGGAACCACTGTCGAGTTGAAGATGCCCTTGACTATGACGATCGCATATATCCACGCGCCGCATCTCGGTTGGGCCCGAAACATCAAGCAAATGTTCAGGCATGGCATGGTCATCATGTCGAGTATGTGAAGCCCATAGACATCAAAAGGAAATATATGAAGGGCAATAGTCACAAGAAGGATGTTAAGCTGACCAAAGATTCAACTGCAGCGCTTGAGGCTGACAAGACGGCGCGAGAAAAACGTCCAAAGTGGGTCATGGATGAGCCCCTCGGCTATATCCCGCGCGGTGAAGATCATCAAAACAGCGATCTGAGGAATACTGCTGAGTTGAAATTTCGAATGCCCCAAGTGGGCGAGACATCGTCAAGAGGAGGAGACCCATCACCTTCAATAAACTCTGAACAGAGTGAAAAATTGGTTGACGACTTCATGGTTCGGGCAAAGTTACTAGCTCCATATTTCAAGCTCCGACCTTACTCGACAAACTTTCTGGACAAGGCTTTGGAGTTGTTAAAGTACAATGATTACCAAGCTGACAAGGCCTTGCCACAATTACGAAACCTCAACAAGCGTAGAGATCTCAAAGAACCTACCGTCGAAGGTGAGGATTTGAGGAGGTTTGAAGAGGGGGTCATGAAGTATGGATCAGAATTAGGCAGAGTCTCAAGGCATATCGGGAAACCTCTGAAATACGGCGAAGTCGTCCGTTTTTACTATCTGTGGAAGAAAACCCCAAGGGGCAAAGAGATATGGGGTAATTTTGAAGGGCGCAAAGGCAAGAGACAGGCCAGACAAGCGGATTCAAAACTTGTGGACGACGTTGCAG
Source organism: Cetradonia linearis (assembly GCA_003521265.1). Taxonomy (NCBI): domain Eukaryota; kingdom Fungi; phylum Ascomycota; class Lecanoromycetes; order Lecanorales; family Cladoniaceae; genus Cetradonia; species Cetradonia linearis. The sequence continues at coordinate 11,376 of QKZZ01001791.1, forward strand.
ATGATCTTGATGATTCTGCATTTGACAATGTGAAAGCAGTAGCACGGAGGCGAGGCTTCGAATGCAAATTCTGCGCAACACGCACATCGCCCCAGTGGCGTCGGGCTCCCGGCATAGCTCCCGGCACGACAGTTCCCGTAGATCCGGCGTTGAAAAACAGCAGAGATAAGAACGCACACCTGGTGGTTGCTCTATGTCAGAGATGTGCAGCACTGTGGCGATGTTACGGAATTCCATGGGAAGACGTCGAAGAAGTCGCCAAGAAAGTTGCTAGTGGTGGTGGCAGAGCTTGGAAACGTCGCATCGACGAAGAACTTTTGATTGAACTCACAAATGCTAACTTAGCCAGTTCTATTGGTATAAGTACGACCACGGCTGCTGCGGCTGCTTCTGTCGGCGTGGACATTCCCCCAAGCTTGACTATTCAGCCTGGCCAGGAAGGCCCAAAGAAAAAACAGAAGCTTGGACCTGAATCACCAGTGGTCATTCCACAAAACAATGGCATCCCTGCAGAGCTACTGAAGAAGAAAGTTGTCGAAAAACCCCCAGAGCCACCATTAATACCGGAGCAGCCAAAGTTCAAAATATTCCCTTGTGCTGTTTGTTACGAATTTGAGCCAATGGACGACCAACTCCTTAATTGCAGGCATTGCAGGCTTACTGTGCACCGCAACTGCTATGGTGTGCCTGAGAGTAAACAGAGCGACAAGTGGACATGCGACATGTGCAACAACGATACTGGACATCAGGTTTCGCACTTCTACGACTGTGTGTTATGTCCTGTGCGAGAGTACACTGACAAAGAAATGATGGAGCCGCCAAAAGTATCGCATAAAAAGAAGACTGATCGCGAGCGTGAGAAGGAGCGAATAGAGCGGGAATTGGTTGAGAATTTTACGGAGAATTATCGTCGCGAAAAGAGAGAAAAGGGCAAACCCGAAGACCCTCGGCAACCCCTTAAGCGGACCTCTGGTAATAATTGGGTACATGTTGTCTGTGCAGTATTCCATAACGAGATCAGATTCGGCGACCCGCAAAGACTGGAACCTGCAGAAGGATTTGGGGCTATACCAGTCAGCAAACACAGTCCCATGTGCAAGCTTTGCAAGACTACAAAGGGGGCCGTTGTTAATTGCAGCCAATGTCAAGCTAGCGTCCACCCATCCTGTGCGCAGCAACATGGTTACTCTCTCGGGTTCGACCTACATCCCGTCAAGGGCTCTCGTGCTCAAGCGGTTCAGACCGTGACCATGAATGGCGAGAGCGGTAATGCAACAGCCGTGGTTTTCTGCAGAGAGCATGGGACGCAGAAACAGTTGCACCAAATGTCCGAACTTTTGCTGGATCAACCTCCTCTGAACGCTCTTCAGGCCTTTGTCCGTACTCATAAACAGGCTGACACCTCCCTGACCGGAACTCTGCGCAAGGCGCTTATCGTCGACTCCGCAACAAAGAATGCCAGTCAGCTCACAGACGCTAGTATTGGTCATCGTGGCTCGACTTCCTCCACAGCAAGCGGTGGCCTGCCGCCGCCAGTTCCTACCACTAGGAGCTCTAGAGTTTCGCCTGGGGTGCTGACAGTCAAGTCGGAGGAGGTGGATCAAGATGGAGACAGAATTGTCCATTTGTTTGATCTCACCCCTGCGGAAGTGGTGTCCAAACGGTGTGCCAAATGTGGTACTGAGGCGAGCCCCAAATGGCATGAATTTGTGCCCAAGATTATCATTGAGGCCAAGATACATCCACCCCCAACGACTGAAAGCAACATAGAAGCTTCTGACGTCTCTTCTCAGCCGCCAACTGCGAATGTCAACGGTCATGTCAATGGAGACAGCTCAAATCGCAACCAGCCATCCTCGTCCCGGGCCGACGGAGCCGTTGGAGCCGTCGATGCGGATGGTGATGTCGACATGGTAGGAGATGGTGCAGCCGATGGTGGATCTTCTTCTAAGCAGGAAACGCAGAGTTCAGAGCCCATGGCAAATGGCGGACATGGCGAGTCAGTGTCAGTGATGCCGAGGAATTGGGATGAGTCACGAAGATTCTTTTGCCATAAATGCCATATACGCAGGCTCAAGGAACCTACTCCGCCGCGCACGCCAACTCCTCCTCCCGAGTCAGCTAAACCAGAGATTCAGACGGTACCTGAGCCTGAACCACCATCCCCCCAGGTGCCTCTAATTTGGCCTTCTCAAGTAGCGCAAGCTTCTCCCCATGAACCGTACCATGTGTGGCCCAGCCAACCGGTGCCGCCAACCTATCATGGCCCTGAAGCGCCAGCTCCTTATCATGGCTCAGAGAGACTCTCGAATGGGGTTTCACATTCACCTCCCGTTGTAGCACCACCACCTCCGCAACATTATCCACCGCCTCATCAACCGAATCCTTATCCAGCAACCTATCGAGATCCGCGAGGAGTGCTTCATAGCGGTATACCTCCACATTACGTGCCACATATAGTCAACGGCGTGCCCGCGGAGCCACCATCTTTCCAATACCGACGCAACAGCTCAGGGCAGCTTGTGCAGGTTCCATATGTACCACCTAACATGCGGCCCCAACCACCTCCACAGCACCCAATGAGATCTCCATCGGTGAGGTCTCCGTCTGTTCACGAACGACCGACACAGGGGCCGCATGGACCGCCAGAAGCAGCGGAAAACCCATTCGCTGTACCGAACTCTACATTGCATTCGCCACCACGAGCGCAGTTTGGCAGCATATATGGTAGCCCACCTGGCAACCACGAGAGACCGGAGACGCCTCCTGATGGATTTAATCGCGAAGGTCGATGGCAGGGCGAGGCTGCTCTGGCGAATGGAGCTAGCGCAAGCCCGTCGCTGCGAAATTTGTTGCACTAAGGCAGTGGGATCAGGATTGACGACGATGGAAAGGCGGGAGCTGCTTATGGCACAAGTGTCTTCTTGGGATGAATGTGAAGGAGGATTTAGGAATGATGTCCGGGGCGACGGCGCATTCTTTCTTGGGCCATAATGATACCACCACATGCACAGCGACGTACTAGTTTACGTTAGATGTACCTTTACAGAATCAATCTAGTGAGAATTTTTGACACTCGACGGGGGAAGCTTTTTGATCAGGGTGGAGAGTATGAGTAGGTGAAGGGAGATGGGCTGGTAGATGATCGATCGGGTTGACTCGCCCCCCACGTTTGGTAGATGGATGGGAGAGAGCTGGAGTAGGGTAAGGTGTAGTGAGCTACTAGACTACTGCTGATGATGGATGGTGGTGTGAAAGTGGACATGAGGCTGGTGGTTAGAGAGCACGTGTTCCCAGCTAATAAAGAAACATCATCGGACAGCCAATATCGTTGTCATCTAGGCGAAAAGGCCTCCTTCAGGCTTCTACTGCGAACTCCACCACCTTACGCACCTTACCACCATACCACCTTCGTGAGTGTGTTCCATCCAGAGCAGCCAAGGCCAGCCTTCTTTCCAGCTGAGTAATCATGACATCTGCCACCTCATTGGAGAAGACTTCTCATGACGCCTGAGCACGCCATCAGCCATTCAGCCATTCAGTCATCCACCATCCGCCATTCACCCATTAACAAACACTAACACTACTGTCACAGATGGTCTCATCCATCACAACGTCCCCGGCAAAACACAAAACAACTGCTGAAGCCGGGGGGGGGAATCAGTCGTATGCGCTATGCCATTTATCGCCCAATTAAACGTTGCCAATCGCGTAGAAGTACCTCATTCATGTTGTCACATCCCCGACAATGCCCCCCCAACAACCCGTGCTGTCCACCTCACAGTGAGACAGTCTAGACCAGCCATTCCAATTAGTATTAAGGTATTGAGGGAAGTCAGTGCTTCTTCCACGCTCCTCTGTCAAACCCCACCCACAAGGGCGCCATTAGCTTGCCCGCCCTGGTAACTTGCCTGCTTGCCTTCTGCATGCATATTGTACTATATATGAACTATAGATGTATTATATATGAACTATAGAT
>QKZZ01001792.1:0-10643 GCA_003521265.1 Cetradonia linearis
CGTCAGGGCACTCCGTTGCATGATAACACCACGGGGCAGCGTGTAACGCTTCTAGAAAATGCCCCTCGTTTGAAACACTTCCGCCATAGCCGTCGCCAGTGACATCATGCCTGTAGCTGTCGGTCCGGTAAACTCCTATGTCCACCCATTGATCTTTTAGGTATTCTTGCTAGGCAACAAGTAAATCTTGACTGCCAGCGAAGGCAATTGACAGCGATATCTACAGATCCCCTGTCCATGAGACCCGTTGACGCTAGCTTGGAGCTTAAAGCCTACCTAACGCCGAGCTATCGATAAGGGTTTTGCAGAAAAGTAAACAGTGAGACAGTGCACAAACCATTATCACGCCATTCTATGCTGAAGCTTGTTGTGTAGACTCCGAAGCACTTCTCGAGAAGAAAACAATAAACATAAGCAACTTTAAATGTTCGCAAGATATGGCTATCATTTTTTCCATCAACTCTGGCTCTTCTTCTGTCAAGGTCTCCATCTACAAATCGTCCGGTCAAGGCCAAGAGCCAATCCAGCTAGCAGATGCTCAGATCAGCGGCCTCACAGCACCTCCAGCCAAACTAACATATCAGCGTGGCTCAGAAAGGACAAATAATCAAGTAGTCAAAGACATCAAATCCAACGAAGACGCTTATGAATACATCCTAGACCACCTCGTCAAAGACAAAAGCCTCTACGAAATATCCAGCAGAGACTCCATAACCCATGCCTGCCACAGAGTCGTCCATGGAGGCGATTACCCAACCGCTCATGTCATCGACGAAGACACTTACCACCATCTTGAAGATCTCACAGACCTAGCCCCTCTCCACAACGCCAGCGCCCTCGCGATCGTGAAAGCCTGTATGAAAGCTCTCCCCAAAGCCAAAAATATCGCATATTTCGACTCATCTTTCCACGCCACGATCCCCGAAGCAGTTCGGACGTACGCAATTGACCCGAAGGTAGCGAAGAGGAATAAGTTACGAAAGTACGGCTTTCATGGCATTAGCTATGCTTTCATCATGAGGGCTGTGGCGCAGTATCTGAAGAAACCGGAGAGCGAGACTAGTCTCATTGCTTTGCATTTGGGTAGTGGAGCGTCTGCTTGCGCGATCAGGAACGGGAAGTCTTTAGATACCAGTATGGGGTTGACGCCACTGGCGGGCTTACCTGGAGCGACGAGGAGCGGTGATGTTGATCCGAGGTAAGATTGCCTCAGAGGTTCCATTCACGGTAGAATGGCTGATCTTTCCAAGCTTAATCTTTCATTTCACGCATGATGCAGGAAAGCCAAGTCCAAGTAGTACTAAAGAGATGCATATCAGCACCGTATGTCATACAAATTTAATAATGACCTCGAACCCTACCACTGATCCAACATGAGAATGCAGGCCGAAGAAATCCTAAACAAAAATTCCGGCTGGAAAGCCTTAACAGGAACCACAGATTTTGGCTCAATTTCCTCCTCTTCCGATCCGGCATGCAAACTCGCCTTCGAAATATTCGTAGACAGAATCATCGACTTCATCGGCAGCTACTATGTGAAATTGAATGGTCGAGTAGATGCTTTGGTCTTCGCAGGAGGTATCGGAGAGAAAGGGGCATTGCTGCGAACGAAGGTTGTTGAGAAGGTTAAATGTTTGGGCTTTGAACTGGACCAGCAGAGCAACAACAAGAAGATCGAGGATGCTGTGCAGGATGTTGGGAAGGAAGATGCTAGACATCGGACGCTGGTCTGTCAGACGGATGAACAGGTGAGCATCAGCCCCTCTCACAATTTTGGATGCTTGCTGAAAGTTGGAAAGTTTGAGATGGCGAGGCAATGTGTAGTGAGCTCGCAAGAAAAATAGACTTGAAAACTTGTAGTAGGGCTAGCACTGATTGCTCAAATGAGATGATTAATGTGTATGCGATGGATAACCGTGCTCGCAATAGGCATAAAAAATCAAGCACGAGTATCAGCACCCATCTCCGGCACCGCCACCTTATCGTCCAAACTATCATCCAACCTAGCATGTCCCGGAACTTCTCCCAGCCTCGCTTCCAAAACAGCAACCGACCCTCCAATCTGCGGACCAGTAAAATTCTTTCTCCCCGTGGTAAACCAAGTAACCATGCTAATCAATGCGATAACGCCAATAGCAGCGCTCGTGTAATTCATATCTTGCGAATTCACAGGACTCAGAGTAGGGAAATTGAAAGTGACAGATGTGAAGACAAGGAACACGAGGCCTGTGATATTCATCCAAATACCCCAGCGGCCGAGGCTGTAGGGTCCAGGAAGAGTTTTGACATCACCTGTAAACCAAGCCAAAACACGAGCAAGAAGCGGCATAGCGTAGGAGAGATAGAACCCTTCCGTTGCGATGGAAATAACCGTATTGAAGCCAGTCAAAGTTCCGAAGTAGATCGAATTGAGCGCTACTTGTACGCCGCAGGCGAGCAGGATCGCGTAGACGGGAACTTGGCGCTTTGATTCCACTGTTGCGAACAGCTTCGAGAACGGAAGGCCGTGATCACGTGCGAAAGCGAAAAGGCTTCGTGATCCTTCGGCAAGCAGGAAGTTGGCACAGGCAAGTACAATGACGACGATGAGCGAGGAAAGGAAACAGGTTCCTACTACGGAACCGGTTGAGTCGTAGAAGATCTGAATGAGCGGTACGCCTGTTGTTGATGCGGCTGTCGAGGTGATATCTCCAATGCAGAAGCAGACTGAGATTAGGAAGATGAAGCCGGTGATTGTGCCGATATATACGGACAGAATGATGGCTTTGGGCGCCTCCCGCGAAGCGTTCCGCATCTCCTCAGCTGATTTCAGGTCAGCAATTGTTCACGGCAGAGGATTGCTCGAAATTACTCATATGAGCTGGAGCATCATAGCAGCACATGCCTGTAAACTTTTAGTATAAATTAATGTTGGAAGTTTTAGTTGCCGTACCAAAAGAGCTTTGCAGCAGCCCTAATATAGCTGCGAACCCTGTGCTAAAGCCTGTAAAATTCTGAAAGTCGTGGAAGACGAAGCTGGCCGGCTGTTTGTGATCGTTCGTGGCAAGGATAGTGATTATGACAATGACAAAGGAGAGAATATTCCAGACGAGAATGAAGCGTGAGACCCGGTCTAGAAGATGCGGGCCGTAGATGTTGAGGACCGTGCTTATGAAGGCGATCAAATAGGCCAGTAGGGTTGTATGCCAGCGTTCTATGGTATAGCCGGGAAAAGACAAGTTGGCTTGACCGAGAATGAAGTTCGCGCCAATGAAGTTGTTTGTAGCACCCATAGCTAGAATTCCAACAATCATGAACCATCCGGTCACCCATGACATGCCCCTTGCGATCTTTGGCGCCGAGATAACAGCAACCCAGGAGTACTGGCCACCAGCAATTGGATAGGCCGAACACATCTCTGCCATTGAGTATGCAACCGCGAGGCCAAAGAAGCTAACTGCGATCCAAGAGTATATCATGACGGGAGGGCCGCCTGACTCAACGCCCACGATGAGAACACCTCCCAATGCCGTCCAGCTGGTAACAATGCTGAAGGCAAAGCCTATCATTCCAAAGAGACCGAATGAACGTTTGAGCTCTTGCTGATAGCCCAAGTCCTCTAGAACCTTTTCCTCCGCGACATCCTCATGGAAGACCTTCTCTTCGAGAGACATCTTGGATCGCTAATGCAAGGTACGAAAGTATTTTGGGTAACAAGTGACGGAGGAAATGTCCTATCAAAAAGAAGAAAGACAGTGTACCTAGAATTATGAGTAGAGTCTTCAAGATCTAGAAGAATCGAAATATTCTCAACTTCTTAAGCTGAATCATCATGCAATCGCGTTATCCCGGCATGTGCTAATTACCTTCCTCATTGCGATAAGGCAAGAGATGCAATGGTAATGGGTAATGCAGCTTATCACGAATGGGCTGACCGTAGGCGTGGGATTGGCGCGCAGATCTACCTGACACGCATGTAACATTAGATCTCTTTCTAAGATCTCTTTCTAACGCCCACTTGATACAACACGACCTAGATGTAGGGCTTCATAGTCCAGAATAAGAGATCGATGAAACAAAGAAGTGAGATATAGAAAAGAGTCGTGTGTCATCAATCTAATCAAGGAATGTGGTCTTGCCTGGAGAGTGAGATAAGAGCAAACATGCCAGCGTCAGATGCCTTCACTTTGGATCGCGATCAGCCATATCTGGAGACACGGCATGAAAACATTCTCTGAAGTCATTTGTCACACGAAACGCCCAATGACTTTTGCTACACACTATAGCTTCCTCTCGTGGTGAAAGAATGAGAGTCTGAATAAACAATGTGCAAACGGTTCATGTTGCTAACTTCAGCCACGCTAGTCAACTAGCGGGCTTGGCATCTGTTGACTTGTTGATAGTGACAACTTTCCACCTTGTGCGCGACAACCACCATCACGACGGCTACTAACTCTAGGACCCGCCTCATCTATGAAGCAGGCTGCGCGGATGTGAGGAGGAGAAATAAAGTGACAAGCGGAGATTTGTTGCGTACCGCAAGATTGTGCCGCCGCTACTTACGGACAACAACCCCTGGGTGATTTCAGGCCTTCATACCTGACTTTGGACCAGCGGTCTTCCTACGACGGCTTTCGCTTCCCCCAGTCCAGAGCATCGAAGACTATCCGGGTTGCACAAGCAGCAGTCTTCGACGCCATCTCCGCCGTCGTCAAGACGACTAAGCTACATTGCTGCCTTTGGCAGGCTCCCTCCGGCTATGGCCTCTCACGAAGAACCCATCGCTTCATCGCCTATTGGAACACCAAATTTAGAGCATTCCATCACATACTACAAATCGCAATATGAGCAGCTTGAAGCAGAGCTTGCCGATTTCCAGGCGTCTAGCAAGGAGCTTGAGGCTGAGTTGGAGAAAGATGTGGAAGCAGCGGAACAAAGGGAGAGGCAGCTAAAGGAGAAAGTAGAGGCTTTGGGCTACGAGGTTGAGGAGTGGAAGGTTTGTTGGTCGCATGCATAATCTTATTGCTGAAGCCCCAAATTGCGAAAATCATCATAAGTGGCTGGTGACTGACACTGGCATTTGATAGACCAAGCACAAGCAAACCAAAGTCGAAGCGAACACCGCGCAGAACACTCTCCAGAAAGAGATTACCACACTTCGCGACGCCAACAGGACCATGCAGCTACGACTACGGGATATCGAAGTATCGAATGATGACTTTGAACGGCAAGCGAGGAATACAACTTCATCACTAGAAGATCTAGAGTCGAAATATAACATAGCTATCGAACGCGGGGTAATGGCAGAGGAAGAAATCAAGGCTGGTGAGCAGGAAAGAGAAGCTCTCAGAATAGAGACGCAGAGATTACGAGACGAACTCAGTGATCTGAATATCGAAGCAGAGATCAGACAAGACAAGCTTCGTCGTGCTGAGGAGATGGCAGACAAGCAGCACCATAGGAAACCTCCACCTTTGATGGCAGACCTTGGAAGACCACAATCTGCTTTATCCGAGCTTTCTCCAACCACATCTACTTCATCGCCCACTATCGCGACGCCTCCAACGAAATCTGCATCATCCGAAGTGTCTGAAGCGCTCACACCACCTTCACCGCCAACATCGGAAAAGTCCATACCTGTAACAACAAGAACGCCTGGCCTGCCGATAGCTAAATCAAGGCTTTCCATTTCAGATTCAAATACAACACCACGCCCAGCACAGCAATTCAACTCCTCAAAACCGCCCAAACACAACCGAATAATTACGGACAATGATCGCACTCCATCAGTCCCACGTAAAATCACGCTAAGCCGGCCAGATCAACCACAGCTGGGCTCAGGTCTTCCACATTCGGGTTCTCTGTACCAGATCCGTGGCCTACGCACAAAGATAACGAACCTTGAGCAGCGCCTGAAGTCAGCACGCTCGAAACTCCCAGCACCTACCTCAACACCTCCCCACGCCTCACCCCGCAGTGGCTCCGCTCTGAGCCAGTCCTACATTCCTGCTACAGTTACCATGCGCAGCAACAAGAAACGCACCGGTGGCAGTAATGCTTCCTCGGTCCAGAACTCTGGTACAGAGCGTCCATCCAGCCGGTTGTCCTCTGCTTTCACACCGGCTCAGGAGCAACCATCAAGTCGTCTTTCGTACGGCATCCCACAACCAAGCCCCTTCCGCGAGCCACAACATAGTCGGCCTCCAAGTCGAGATGCTCACTCTAGTAGACCCAGCTCCCGTGCAAGTCTATCTTCACGCCAGTCAATGAGTCATCTACCCAGTGCTGCCTCAACGGGCAATCGCCCGGAAAGCCGTCAATCCATCTCGGGTGCCCGGACACCTCTAGGCCACTACACAACAAGTACACAATCCGAGTCTCGCCGTCCACACTCCTCGGTAGGCGGCTCATACGTTAGCACGCATGGCCATTCGGCAAGCGCAAGTCGACTAAGTAACTACGGCTTTCAACCCGAGCATCCAGAAGAGGACGAAAGTAATGAAGTACTAACCCCAACGCCTTCACGAAGAGCTACCTTTGGGAAGAGCGATGGCGGTTCCGGCATACCAAGTTTGGCTGCCGCGACCGCTACGAAACGAACCAGTGGCTTCGGAACGGCAAGGAGAACAAGTTCAGGACAAGGAGCTGGAGGCCGCGATATGGGACCGCCCCAAAGGCTCGGAACGAGAAAATTGAGCGGTGTGGGCGAGACGTATTAAACGAGGCAGGTGAGGAGTTCTGGGACAGAGAGAAAGGGAAAGTTGGAAGGGCTTTCATCGCAACGGACGGGCTATCTATGAATATCATGATTTACGCGCTCATGTATTCATGGCTGTCAGGAGGTGGGTTGGTGGGGCTAAGGGCTACGCTGAACAGCTTGCTACTATACCAAAACATTGCTTAATACTATGCTTCTCGAAGTGTCACACATTACACCGGCCCTTGCACCCATAACTTGAACTATCAACGAGAGCTTGGAGCTTCTCCCTGTTGAGTTTACCAGAAACTGTGTCACCCGACGCGTAATGATTCAAGGCTCAGCTATTGGGTGAACCGGTCTGTTAAGTCCCAGCGTGACTGTGGTGATGAAATTCAACCAGTGGAGAGGCAATGCTACTCTTGCTCCAAATCTGCCTTGATCTAGCTACCTACCGAATTATAGGGATTCAAGGGAAGTCTCGAGTTTCCGAGCGTGTTTCATTAAGAGGAGTCAATCAAGGAAGATTTTCAAAGAAGGAGCGCCTGCATCTATGATGTCGTGATGCTTAAGAGACACTAGCGCCAGTGGAACGTTCCTTTTTCTTCCACTAATATCTTCTTCTGGTCACTTCTCTCTTTCTCACACTCCATTCCCCTCACTTCACCCTCTATTGTGCACCTCACTCCTCTTTCACCTAGCACGACAGGATCACTGTCGCCACATAAGCCAACTAAGACACCCCCAGAGTAAGTCTGCCTTCTTGATCGTCTATGTTAGCGACTTCACGCAAGCGGAAGGGCGGACAGAATCCAATAGGTGGCAACCCAGCAATAACTTTCTCACAACCCTTGTCAATCGACTCGAGCTAACGCTGACTATATCCATAGATTTCAAGAGCTGAGAATCGTCAGCGGTCGGAACGTCTTGCACCAATTTCGCAGTCTACAAGGTAAGTATTGCCCTTTATGTCTCAACGCACCACGAGATTCCCAAAGAGGAGGCTTATGTTTAAGGTATAGGACCCATAAGGCATCAGAGGTGTTCACGTATGATGGCGATCTCCGGTCCATCGGCACGACGAAGCTAGTGTCGGCTATTCCACAGAGCTGGCTTCGGCAAATGACTTGCCAAGCTGGACACTGCTGTCAGCACCTTTGAAGATGCGAATATGCGATGAGTCCTAAGCTGCGATAATAGATCTTCATGAGGAGGGCTCCTCTTGTTAAATCTCAATCTATTTCTCCCTAATCGATTGGCGACGATTGAAATATTTGGTAGGAGTATCGAGCTTTCCTTGCTTGAGATGGAGAGATTACACCACCTCCCCTACGGCGACCCACACAAGAGAACCCTTGCCCATGGCGTCACATTTCTATACGTTTCAAAGCTAAGTTCATTGCCATTATGCTGCTTGGGTGGCTACTATATATATGTGGTCTCGATATGCAGGATGCTTCCTTTAGATGACTCAATTCCTTGGCAATGAATTATATCACATGGCATTACCTTACGAAGCTTGTGACATCAATTCCGAAATTTACCGCTAGATATCTTTCCTCTGGAAAGGAGGCTTCCGAACTCGGTGTGCTGACTCGGTTGGCCAAAGTCTTTCGCTGTTGAGCCGATTTCCTGTTCAATATGGACGGGTCGAGATGCCGCTGTGGTATAGAGGGTGAAAAGATCATTTCAATCTTCAGTTTTCCGTGTCATATGTGGGTCGGACACAGTGTTGATCGCTAGCTTCCAGATTGTTAATATAGGTGAAAATCGGGATATCAGACCCCTTGCTCTAAATTTTAGATACAAGAAACTCTCAAAAGTTGGCTTCCACTGAGTGGATGGTAACGGTTTACTAATGAAATAGGACTTCTGCAGCTCAACTTAGTAATGCTCGCAGCTCACATATAACTCCAGATCCACGACACTAAGTTCTCTAGGATGTCTTTTCTTCAGTACTAACATGACTTATCAGCCCCGTCGTCTTGAGGAGTTCGCTAACGACCTTGGTAGAAATCTATTTGTCGCGTTCTTATTGTTCTACTGGATGGCCGCACTTCACTAGGTCTTGCGTCTTGTCGAAAGAACAATTCTCCGGAGTATCCATGCGTTAGAGGAGACGCAAGGATGAATTATTATAATGCGCAATATGAAACGCTTTACACGCAGTGATAGTCGCGCTGTTGTTCTGCGACTTTCGTTATGCGCATTGCACTGGGGAGACTTGACCATCCGCTCGTAAAGACCACGGTAAGCCCAGGCTTGCTACGGCAGCAAAGAATACGTTGCATTCCTCGTGCAGAGACTACGAGGGAGAATGGGAAGAGTCGTAGTCTTCCTCTTTCTCTGCATAGCCTCTAGTCTAGCTCTGCCAGCATCTTCCCCTTCGATTTCAAACTCTTTGTCCTTGCTATCAACTACATCCGCAAATCTCACGATCCCACTAAACATAACAAGTGGCTTGGTGAGCACAACAAGCGCAAAGTACCGTCAAAATCTCGTCTGATTATGTCAAAACCAAAACTAACAAAACTCTCAGCTCTAATTCCACACGCTCTGGGCTCTATGCGCCGGGACAAGTTCGAACAATATTCCGTCGATTCGACGACCCCTCACATCCCCTCAATGAACAAGCCGTCCTCGCCGTCCTCAGCACCGCCTTTTCAGCCATCATTTTCCATCCCGACAACGAGATCATGCCAGATGAATTATTAAGTTACCCGTCAGGACCAGGTGGTGGCGAGGGCGTCGTGCTCAACATTTGGCCTCTACAACAACCGCCAGGGAATATGACGTGGGGGATGTGGCATTCTGCGCTTGACGACATCGCGCGATTGATAGATAGTGAGGGTATGGTGGCCTTTACTTTTGAGGTCACATTGGAAGTTGAGAGGCCAGGGCCCGCAGGAGGAAGAATTTTGTGGATTGGGTTGGGGGATTTGAGGAGCGATTGGTGAGCGGGGTGAAGGTTTGATTACGGATGAGGAGTACATCAAAACGGCGTCTCATCGATCTAAAATTATCAAAGCCGGAACTGAAGATTGAGAGGGCTGTTGGTTCTAATCCCACGGGCGCTGGGCTCTAGGATTCATCCGCATTCAGCCCCTACAAGACCTGAACCAATTCGCCCTTCCCCCAGTCCTCGCGCACGCCAATACAGACGTCCTCGACTATTTTCACGTTCTAGGCAACAGAATACCGGAAAGGACTCGTTACTACTCAAATTTTGGCGCGGGCGCGGCACTCACTGTTGCGCAGGCTCGTGGCCCTTATGGAGGATTAATGACGTGGAGGATATGGTTTTCTGCGTTTGAGAGGACGAAAAAGTGGATTGTAAGGGAGGGTAAGGTGGCTGTGACCGTCATTATCAGTATGCCTTTCCCAGGGGAAGGATGGAAGGAGGTTGGATTTGCGACTCTGAAGAATGAGGAGGCATTGGTAGAAAGGGCTCTCAGTTCTAAGTTCACAGGCTCTGGGCTCTACGTGCCCCAAGTCCGAACAGATTACTACCCCCTCGAACTCTCAGTTTACCTAAACTGACAAGCCGTCCAAAGGGTTATGCTTGACGCCCATCTAGACAGCGCCGTGTTCTGGGAGAGTTTTTATCACTGTTAATCAGATCCAATCCCTGAGGAGATATATGTTGACGTGGAGGATTTTCGTGATGCGGTTAATGAAATCATAGCGTTTATAGATGGATATAATTACCTGCCGTTGAGGTTTGTTATTAGGTAGGAAGATCCGACTGGTGAAAATATCAATGTGGGCAACAGGACTTTGAAGAGTGAAGCCTATCCCTAGGATTGGTGGTCCCCAGCGAGGCGAAGGTCGGATGATGGATGAGAGGGGACGGTCCATTTGGACGGGGTCGCGAGGAGCTAGAATTTTGTTGAACTGTATATCGCCTGAACAATGACCCTGGATAGGGCTCAGCGATTGAAAGACTCCGACTCCCAGGCCCATGGCA